>BHEV01034913.1:0-19633 GCA_004319985.1 Emydocephalus ijimae | reverse complement strand
CACCCCGCTAGTTCATTCCAGGTCAACCAGGTGCTGTCCTTGAAACCTGAAGATTGCAAATACACACACACACACACACACATCTTCAACTCTACATGGAGAACTACAATCAAAATAGTACATGAGGAGAGAGATGCCCTCACATCACCTCCCTTATATAGGCAGCTTCTTCAAGCAGCAGTACCCTGTTCATCCTCAGTTCATCATCCTGGCTAACCGCTTTACAGCAGCTGGTCAGCTATTAAATCTTCATTACCTTAGCATATTCCCCAAAGCCTCTGAGGGCAGGATAAGAATAAGGGAAGGAAGCTAGTCAAAGAGAGACCCAACCTAGAATTAAGGATAATTTTCCTTTCAATGAGAACAATTAATCAATTGAACGGCTTGCCTTCAGTTGTGAGTCCTCCATCACTGGAGTTTTTTTTTTTTTTTAAGAAAACACTGGACAGCCATAAATCCAGAATGGTGTTGAATCTCCTGCTTGAACAGGGAGTTGTAATGAACAGGGACCTTCTAATGCTATTATTCTGTAATTCATCCCAATACATTGACTTAGCCTGGTTTTGACTGGACAGATCCCCACATTTTGAACAGACAATTTTGTGTTACAACAGCCATAGTTCACAATAATATCCTGCTGCTGAGAAAATGTGTCTATCCTCCCTATCTTATGGTCTGCTGTAAAATATATTCCAGGGAGAACTAAATCTGTTAACTTCAGTTCCATTCAGTTTCTCTTGTCCTTTTACAGTAACCAACCCATTTCTGGCTCATTTTTCATATTATGGAAAAGGACTTCTAAAACTCAATGCACATTTCTCTCAATACACACATTTAAGACTGTTTATATATGTATGTATGTGCATGTGTGTGTATGCATGTGTATGTGAGTCCGTGCATTCCAATATGTTCCTTTTATCAAAGGGAGATAATATATATTTATGCAGTCTATACTATATTCATATTTCTTACTTTATTTAATACTGTACACCAAATTTTCAGACAACTCACAGAATAGCTCGATAAGTATTTATTTATAATGTTTATAATATTTGTAACTAATGTTTGCATTTATCTGTTTAGAGTGAATCACATCACAATATTTTGGAAAGTAAGAGTTTTAGCAAACAAGAGTGATAAGGGATTTTTTTTTTTTTTGTAGGTTTGTAGGTGCACTACGGTATTTATTTGGTGTTTCATTGTCCTTTTAAAAAAATATCCCAGAATCTACAACGTGTTGTGTTGTCCAGATGCGGAATATTGATTGAAACTAATCAAGTTTAAATGTTACGACCTTACAGATATGTACATAATGTAAGAGAAGAGCAGGCTGAGATGGAGGATGGGGGTGGAGTTAAACGTGTTATCAGTTTAGAGTTGTTACATTGCAGAAATGCTCCATCTCCAACACCTCCTGAATTCCACAGACCCTTATCTAGTGTCAATTTAGTGTTGAATTTTAGTTGGCCAAATTTTGTGTAGTATAGTTGACTTGAATAAATTTTCTATGCTGTGACCTTACAAATGTTCCTGTTTCTTTATACCTGACAAATAAAGAAGAATTGATTCTACCTCTAGTCACAGAGGAGCATGGTGAACACAATATTTCTTAGCATATTTGAAATAATATGAATAGGAGATGCTATTACTTACCAAGGGCGGGTAAAAGGTTTTTTTTTTAATCTTTCGGTTAAGCCTTTCATACATACCTATGTTACTTCACAGTGTCTCCAGATTGCTATGTTTTGTAATGAGGATTTTAACAGCAAATATGTTTGTAGGTCATAGGCCATCCTTTCCAGTGGTGATATTCTACCAGTTCGGCCCACTTCAGGTGAACCAGTAGTAAAAAAAAATGCTACCAGTTCAGCCAAACTGGTATTTCTGATAATCAGCTGTGCTGTGTGATTTAAATTAGCTAGAAAGCAAGAAATCATTGGATTTCTTGGCTTTCTAGCTAATCTAAATTATGCAGCATAGCTGATCCCATCTTGCTGTTGTACTCACCTTATCAGGAGGCTTCCCTGAGCCTCAGTAGGCAAAAAAGGGGTGGGTGGGTGTGGCCCCACTGTGCTCCGTTTTTGTTCCCATGAGGCCTCTTTGGAGCCCAGTAGGCAAAAAAAATGGGGCGTGGGGGATGCTGCGAAAGGGGAAAAAAACACCACAGAGCCGTGCCCACCAGTGGTGGGATTCAAATATTTTTACTACTGGTTCTGTGGGCATGGCTTGGTGGGCGTGGCAGGGGAAGGATACTATAAAATCTCCAGTCAGAGGTTGTATTTACCAGTTCTCTGAATTACTCAAAATTTCTGTTACTGGTTCTCCAGATGTGGTCAGAACCTGCTGAATACCACCTTTGATGCCCACCCAATCACCTGACCACCTGGCCACCCCTACCTACCCATGCCCACAGAACCAGAAGTAAAAAAAAAAAAAGAATTCTACCATTGATGCTGTCACTTACAACTAATCCTATCTTCCACTAATTGCATTTAACTTGTTTCCAGCTTTAAAAAAAATGCTCTAGAGATAAGGCAAAAAAAGTCCCATAGGTTAGGCATGAGTGATAGCAATATAATTGTTGGGGGAAAAGACCCATAAGCTTAATTTCTACAGTCCAGGGCTTACATGTTAAGAGATGTGGCTCATATCTTGTAAGATGTCCGGATAGATCCTAAGTCTTCAAGTAACATCAAATCTTGGTGAAAATTCTTGAATTCACAAAATCAAAGTAGGGTTACAAAATCCATGAGATAAGGGTCCCTGGTTGTTCTTATTTTGAGGGGTGGGGGAATCTCAAAGTTTATACTGTTGAAATTCAGCCACAAAAGAATATATAACAATAGGACGTCTTCCTGCTGGTTTGAGCAGAAACAACAACAACAACAATAAAAGGATTTTAAATCAGTGTGTGAACTATCAGGCTATATGCTTCTAGAAAACTGAACAAAAATCAAAATGAAAAGTCCATAATTACATCACTACACTAACTGCAGTACTCCCATTGAAAAAAATAAAAAATAAAAATAAAAGAACTGAGTTCAGGCACCAAGAGCTTGCTCAGCCCTTATCTAAAGTAAGAAGTAAAAACTATTAACATCATTCAAACATTGGGAATTTTTATGTACAAATCCTTAAGAAATAATAAAAATACCAAATAATTATTGACAGGAGACAAATCAGCTTCCCAGCCTGGGGATCTTCCAGATGGGTGGACTTTAATTCCCCAAATTATCATCATAAATCATGCTGGTTGGGGAATAATGGCAGTTGAACTCCCAGTTCTAAAATTATGTTGTGTGCCCTTGTTCAATCAAATAAGCTATCCTAGATATCTAGATGGCTTGAGAGCTGAATAATTAGCTAGATAGCTAGAGAGATACTTGATAAATAGATAGTGATAATGAGAGAGATGAAAGAGAGAGAGAGAGAGAGATGAGAAAGAGAGATGAAATAGATAGATGATAGACAGATGATAGATAGATGATAGATAGAGAGATGGATGATAGAGATAGATAGAAGAAGAGACAGAGAGAAAAACAGGCAACATAATAGAAATAGATACAAAGAGAGAGCAGGAGATGAGAAAGAAAGATGATAGATGATAGATAGATAGGTAGACAGACAGACAGACAGACAGACAGACAGACAGACAGATAGATAGATAAATGATAGAGTGGTAGATGATAGAGGAAGAGACAGACAGAAGACAGACAGATAGACAGAAAGACAGGCAGGATAATAGAAATAAATATAAAGAGAAAGCAAGGTATGAGAAAGAAAGATGATAGATAGATAGATAGATAGATAGATAGATAGATAGATAGATAGATAGATAGATAGATAGATAGATTAGACAGACAGATACAATTCTTTAGTTGCAATGGATGTCACTATTTGCTTCTAGAGTGTCATTTTATCACTGCTGCAGTTTCCACAGAAATTCTGCAAATGAAGGGAAGTTCAGCAAAAGCTCCCCGTCTCTACCTCTCAAACCATCTCAGCTTTAATCTCCCAGATGTTATTTCCTCTGCTGTGCCAGTATTGACCTCTCTGAAGCTTGATAAATTGGAAGCCCGATTGCAGATGAGCTCTCTGTGTTTAAGTATTGAGCTGATACATAACTTTCACACCAACTAAAAACCATTTATTGTCACTCCTGTCCAGAATATATCCTGACAGTTCAGTGGGTGTTTCAGTGCCATTTATTTTCAAATCAATACTCAATTACGAAGAGGAAGATTCACTCCCTTGCCCATTTTCAAGATGAAATTATGGACTGGAGGTATAACACTTAGTCAAGGCAAGCCATTGTCCATTAACTCATGATGTTACCTACCCACCTCTGCATGGATGCTTTATTGAACCTTCATCACCCTCCCCTAATCCCTCTCCCCCTCCCCAGTCCCAGCTTTTAATTAATCATTGTGAAAAAGCTCTTTCACATTGGTGACTGATGACCACAGAAAACAATTTTCTCCTAACTGCCTTTTAATTTCAACTCTGGAAGTGCTCATTGACTGGATCTCACAACAACCCATCAATGCTAGTTTTTAATGTGTTTTCTCCTTTGTTATTGAGAAGAATGGAGTAGTGACAAGTCTTTGCACTCCTCTTCATAACTCAAGTGATTGATTTGGTAAATGCTGCCCATTTGCGGGTGGATAAAAAGCGCTGTCAATGGAGATAGTTGGGACTGTATAAATTACCCCATTAACAGGAAATAAAGCTATTTACAATATTTAAAGGGTGGAATGGAAGGTGCTCAACTTTCTTTATCCCACCACATCATCATATCTACCACTAGATCCTTTGGGGTTTAAATAATGTTGCTTTCAATACTACTCTTGTTCTAGTATTCATCAATAGTTTAAAAAAAAACCCTTGCAAGTAACAATCACAAAATATCAAGATCACAGACTTGGGACTTTCAGTTCAGTTTGTACAATGTACTGGTAACATCAACAAAGAGTATACAGGAATACAATCCTTATATGGTAACAGAACATACAATCTAGCTGAGGTGTGAAGACCCCTTAATTGCAAGACTTCATACAAACTGGCAACAAAATGTTTTGGGATGTTGGCACAGCCTTCAATAATATCCATGCAGGAGAGGCCATGAAAAATACAGTAGAAAAATCCTAGAAATGCTTAACCTATCTTTAGAACTCAGGCAAAACTCTCCAAATTCTACCTATAGGTAGTGCTTAAATTATGACTGCAGCTGGAACCAGAATTTTTGTTGTTAAGTAAGGCAATTGTTTAATGAATTGCACTCAATTTTTTAAAACCTTTTTGCAACTATTAAGCTAATCATTATGCTTATTAATTGAATCATGTAGCCATTAAGTGAATCCAACCTTCCTAATTGTCTTTGCTTGTTGGAAGCTGGCTGGAAAGGTCACAAAGGATGATCACATGACCCCAGGATGCCATAATCATTGAAACACATGCTATTTGCCACGTACTGAAATTTTGATCACATGATCATGGGGATACTGCAATGATCATACAGTAAGTTCAAGAAGGGTTATAAATAAATTGTTCTATGCCATTATAACTTTGAACAGTCACCAAATGAATGATTTAAACCAAGAACTACCTGTATTTTGTTGTCCTGTCCACCACAGCTGTTGTTCCTTCCTCCCAAATATACCTTATGTTCCCTAAATATTATTTGGTCCTTGTCTGTATGTCAAAAAGCCAGAGCAATGAATTGTGCAAGCACTTAACTGCAAAAAGCGGTGAAGGGATAGTCACAAGATATATGTGAACATCCTAATTTTAATGATTTGATGAAAACATATATAACAACAAACACACTAGCAATAGAACCACTCACTATCCTCAACAATAAAAACATCAGCTAGAGAAATTTATTCTATATACCAAAATAATAAAGGAGAAAAAAAGAGCAGGAGGAGAACTCAGAAATTGTGAGGTAGAGTTCATGACATATTTATAGGCCTTGGTTTCTAATTTCAGAAGCAGGGAGCTCTTCTGCACATATATGGCTTCTTCCTTGTCTGCAATGAAGTAACTGTATGAACATATCTTTGGGGTATTAAGTTCTTGGGAAGTTGAGATTTATTCTTGTGCATGGCATGGAGACTCACAATGTCTTTGTAATCCTATAGATGGATAGTTGATCAAGCATGTACAACTGAACCCATACATGTACAACTAAACCCATACACGCAACCTTCTACAATGCTGTTACAAATCTGGGACTGGAACAACTAGTAACCAACAATACTAAACAACTGCCTCGATCTCATCTTCTGCAATAGTTTGAATTTAATTTACGGATTACAAACTAAAGAACCCTTTTTCAACAGTGACCACAATATGATTGACTTTTGTCTCAACATATGCCCACACAAATATCATCACAATGACATAATCCCCAATTATAACTTCAAAAAAGGCAACTATGATCTTATAGACAACGATCTCTCATCCCTTGATTGGCAATCTCTATTCACTGGATACAATACTGTTGAAGACCATTACAAGAAATTTTTACTTGAAGTCAAAAGAGTTATCAAACTATATGTACCAACAACTCCCTAAACAAAACAAAATAAAACAGATTACCCATAACAATAAGGAAACTTCAATCTAAAAAGAGATCACTCTGGCAGAAAAACAAATCTGGTCACATTGCCAAATTCAAAAGCCGATACAAACATTTATGCCACCAGATAAAGACTGAATGCACCAATTATCACATTAAACAAGAGGAAAACCTTCTACACACCAATTCCACTTTTTAAAATTTTGTAAACAACAAACTAAAAGACTCAGGGTCCATCCCATCCTTGATAGGACCTAATGGTAAAGACTGCAACAACGACACTATTAAAGCCAACCTCTTTAACACATTCTTTGGCTCAGTATTTGTAAACAGCAATGGATCATGCCCAGTATTTCCTAGTCAAACCACAGACAACTACAATGATCTAATACATATCAATTTTACAGAAGACAATGGTAAAAAAGTACTATGCAATCCAAAACCATCTCTATCTATTGACCTGGATGGAATATGTGCCTACTTCTTAAAAACGCTATCCACCGCCATAGCAGAACCTCTAAGCATAATCTTTGAAAAATCTTTCAGGACCAGCTCCTTGCCAAAATTATGGTCACAAGCCACGGTCATCCCCATTTTCAAAAAGGGAGATCCCAGCCTAGTTTAAAATTACAGACCAATCTCTTTATGCTGTGTCACCTGTAAAGTCAGGGAATCAATTATTAACCAATCCATTATCCTCCACTTAGAGACAAACAACCTACTCTCCAACAAACAATTTGGTTTCAGAAAAAAACTATCCTGTAATCTGCAACTCTTACACTGCAAAAACATATGGACTACACAACTCAATCAGGGCAAAACAATAGATGCAATCCACATAGACTTCTGTAAAGCCTTCTGTAAAGCCATAACAACACAAGAGCACACAATAGATACAAACTCAAGGTTAACCGCACCAAACTTGATTGCAGGAAATACGACTTCAGCAACAGAGTGGTCAATGTCTGGAATACTCTACCTGACTCTGGTTTCTTCCCCAAACCCCAAAAACTTTAACCTTAGACTGTCTACTATTGACCTCACCCCTTTCCTAAGAGGTCTGTAGGGGGCGTGCATAAGTGCACCAACGTGCCTACCGTCCCTGTCCTATTGTTTCTTTTATTTTTCTTATATGTACCCATTTCATGTATTCATAACTATGTATATACTTATACCTATTACTTTGTAAGTGATTGACAAATCAAATAAATAAATAAATAAAATTTACAATCTTTCAATCAATATTTTCTCTTAGAAGTATATAGCTTCAAAGCGCTACTATTACAGAACCACTATTATGTAACCCTCAATTTATAACCACAAAGATTTCCATTGCTAAGCAAAGCATTTGTTAAGTGAGTTGTGTCCAATTTATGACCTTCACTTTTATTAAGTGAATCATGGTCATTGCTAAGTGAATCATATGTTCATTACACTAACTTTGATCGGTGGAAGCCCCTGGGAAGATCACAAAAGTGATATTATACAGTAACTCCAGGATACTGCAGCCAATGTAAAATAATAGGGTAGAGTAGAGTAGATTAGAGTAGAGTGAGTAGAGTAGAGTAGAACATAACAGAGCAGATCCGAACAGAACAGAACAGAATAGAATAGAATAGAATAGAATAGAATAGAATAGAATAGAATAGAATAGAATAGAATAGAATAGAATAGAATAGAATAGAATAGAATAGAATAGAATAGAATAGAATAGAATTATTTTTTGGCCAAGTGTGATTAGACACACAAGGAATTTGTCTCCAGTGCATACGCTCTCAATGTACATACAATAATAGTGGTAGATCATTATCAAAGTCATTCTAAAAAATACATTCATCATAAAAGATTAGATACAACACTTAGTGACAGTCAGGGATACTAAATAAGCAATCAACATAAATCATATTAGGACATTAATTAAACAATTTAAATTGTAAGATACAAGCAACAAAGTTATAGTCATAAGAAGATAAGGTGACAGGAAATTGGGAAGATGAAAATAATGATGGTAATACTGCCTTTTTAATAATTTGACAATGTTGTGGGAATTAATTATTTAGCAGTAATGGCATAGGGGAAAAACTGTCCTTGTTCTAGTTGTTCTGATGTGCAGTGCCCTATAGCATCCTTTTGTGGGTAGAAGTTGAAACAGTTTATGTCCAGGATGTGAGGGGTCTGTAGATATTTTCACAGTGCTCTTTCTGGCTTGTGCAATGTATAGATCCTCAATGGAATATGTCAGTTGCCAAGTGCCTACATTTTGATTTTGACCATGAGATACATAAGTGCGAGGACCAGCCATAAGTCACTTTTCCAGTGCTGTTGTAAGTTCAAATGATTGCTAAACAAGTGGTTCTAAGTCAAGGAGTACCTGTGAGAGTTTACCCTTCTGTTATCTTCCATCTCTAATAATCTTTTATTTGTTCTTCTAAGTCAGAGATGGTCAACTGATTATTGCAGTTTTATCCCACCACCATTTTGGGAACCTCCACAAGTAAGATCAAACAGCCCATTAATCTGTGGCAAAATGGGTGGCTTAAGATTCTGTTCATTAAAAGTAAAAGTTCCTCTCGCACATATGTGCTAGTTGTTTCCAGCTCTAGGGGATGGTGCTCATCTCTGTTACAAAGCTGAAGAGCCAGTGCTGTCCAAAGACATCTCCATGGTCATGTGGCTGGCATGACCAAAGGTGCATGGAATGCTGTTACCTTCCCACCAAAGTGGTCCCTATTTTTCTACTTGCATTTTTATGTGCTTTTGTACTGCTAGGTTGGTAGAAGCTGAGACAAGTAACAGGAACTGTTAGGAATAACAAGGTTACCTAACGTAGTTTGGGTAAAATAATATATATAAACTATGATAGTAAGTTTAAGTGTGTGTCACTTTAAACTGCAAAGCATGTAATTTTAGGTGCGGTTGTGAAACTGCCATAAGAGGGAGCAAGAGAACTTGCTGGATTGCTGGATTGCTGGTTTGCTAACTGTGTGTTTCCTGCTGCTGAGCTTTTGAACGTAGAAGGAATAAAGGAGATTTGACTTCTTCATATCTCTACTGCGAGGAGATATATTACTGGACTTTGCAACTGAATAATCCTCGGATGGACTGAACTAGTGAATGGTATATGGACTATTTGACTATGCTAAAACTCTTACTGGAATAAACTATTTAACTAGCACAGTATATCTGTTTTACTGAGTGTAAGCTACAAAAACGTTTATCTCACATATTTGCCTGCCTGCCGTGCACATTCTGCTAGGGTGTATTCCCTAACACTCAGTTACACACTGCTAGGGATTCGAACCACCAAACTGCTGACCTTTCTGATTGACAAGCTCAGCGTCTTAGCCACTGAGACACCACATCCCCTCTGTTCATTAGATTCAGTAATTGCATTACTCTCCCTGAAACAGGGATGTTTCCTGGAAAATTCAAAAATGTTAAATTGGCAATCACAAACACACACATGCCTTTTCCACATTCTTTGCAACATAAAATCACATGGTTTGGGGCTGCCAACTTTATTTGTTTTTATTCCCACGGACACTCCTGCTGAAGAAAAAGGTGTGTTAGGGTTAAGGAAAAAGAGTTAAATGCAGCAGAAGACAAAGAGATATGTGAGTAATGGATTTTGGGTAGAAGAAAATGGGCGGTTGGAGTCTGCATTTTATCCTTCCTGAGTTCATGACTCCAATACATGATAATAGCCTAGCAGTGAACCTGCTGGGTGCCAATCATGGTTAAATTATGAGAAAATGGGCAGTTATGAAGGTCATTAACCAACAATTCCTCATAAGAATATGGATCGAGGGAAATGCTTCAACAAGAAGCCAAGCAGATTGCATTATCCTGGGGAAAAAATTGAACATTCTTCCACTGAATCATGAAAATTTTACCTCAGTTTTGTTCAAAAAAAAAAGTGTCTGTGGGATTTTTTTCTTTTTAATGCATCCAATTTTCACATGCTTTATTACTGGTTGTCATGGCAATCCTCTGAGATGTGTTTGACATGGATTTCCTCATGAAACTGGACTTCTTCACCTAATCGAATATTGCAGAAGAGAAGTCAAAAGTTTAACTTCCACCCACGTGGTTAAAGAATTGGGCTGGAAGGAAGAAAAAAATATTCTTCTTGCTCTATAAATGGGAGAAATTCATCTAGTTGAGCCATCTTCTTTAATCTCCTACCTTCATATTTTTAATTATGTTTCATGTTTCTAGATCACCCATTGTGTCTTACTCGATGCATATCTTAAACAATTTTTACCAAAGAAAGATCTTGTTATTATTATGCCCTGTCATAAAATTCTAAAAAGAAACCTATGACTACTTATGTCCTCTTCTCATTTATTTTTCTATTTTCTAAAAATAATATTGTATTTATTTTGCTGTGAATTTAATTTTGTTTTGTTATGTAGCAGTTAAAAGCATGTGACTGTTTCAGTTACATGTTTAATAGGAATTTGAGGGGAACACAGTATTCTTCGAAAGTGATCTTGCATACAGCAATTCCTTGATTTACAACCACTTGCTTAGCAACAATGGACCTCCCCAGAGTTATTTATAACCCAGTTTTGAAGTTATAATGCCCTCCCACAATCATGTGATTATATTTTGGGTGCTTGGAAACTGGATCATATTAACAACTGTTTGCAGCATCCTGCTGTCACATGATTTATGCCATTTTTTAATCAGAAAAATGTTTATTTCTATTTCTAACAAAAAGAAAATGCCCATTGGGACATAAGGACTGTGGCATTTGCTTAACAATCAAAAGATTGTAAAATAAGGTGTGGTCACATGGTGATCTGCTTAATGACCTGCATAGCTAACAACTGCAATTTTTGGCCTGAATTATGACAATAAGTCAAGGACCTAACTGTGATTGGGAAAAAGAAATAATTGACAGATGAGTTGCATTTGAAAAAAAGTCAAAACAGGATCCGAAATACTTTTTTTTTTTACATACGTCACAGCTGAAATGCATATAAAAAGAGTAGAATAAAATCAAATTAAACCTTTATTTTGGAAATTGACCAGTGTAGTATTACAAAATCAACCCAACAGTTTCATCAGAACAAAATAATCAAAACCATAAATACCAGGTTTAAGTGTTTATTATTTATTTATTATTACATTTATTTGCCACCAACTTGCAGTTCAAAGTGATTCTGAGCAACTTGCTATCACACAAAGTATGCAAATATTTAAAAAATATGTAAATATATAAAAATCAGGTTAAAATTCAGACAAACTAAAAATCCTGAATTAGTGGTGTCTTCTCTATTACTGCACCAACCACCTCCGGCCCATAGCTTTTCTTTCAGGACTCCAAGCCAATTAGCATAGCCAGGTTTTAAGGCTTTCCTGAAGGCTAAAGAAACAGGGCAGATCTCACTTCCTGTGGCAAGATGTTCCAAAGGTGGAGGCCCTGGCAAAAACAGATCATCTCCTGAAATCAACCAGAAATTATTTGGTTGATGGGATTCGCAGTAGGCAACTTCTGTCAGTCCATGAGAATGGGCTGATTCTAATGCAGTTAGGGGGTTCCACAGCTATTCTGGGTCCCAATACCTTGGGCTATGGCCTACAACCAGGCCTCAGCCCATTGGGAACCAGGTGGCACAAGCGGCGGGCAAGTGTGTGTGTGTATGTGCATAGCTCCACTTGCACAAATGGCAGGTGCCTTACATTCTGTCGTGAGCTATCTGGAGACACCCGGAAACTAAGTCAGGATGATTTTCATTGACTACAGCTTAGCCTTCAATACTATCCTGCTGAGCATCCTTATCAAAAAGCTGATTGTCTTGGATTTTCCCTCTTCCATCTGCGACTGGATCAAAGACTTTCTGAGGGACTAACCATAAAGAGTGAAGGCTGGGTCTGTCGCATCCATCTCCCTGGTTCCCAACAGGGTTGGCTCCCCACAGGGCTGTGTGCTCAGTCCCTACCTATATTCCCTGTACACACATTAATGTGTATCATCTGACTCCTCCACTGTGATCATTAAGTTTGCAGATGATACTACTGTATTGTGTCTCATTACAGGTGGAGATGAAACAGTATATGGGGGGAGATTCAAAAATTATCCTCATGGTGCCTAGAAGACAACCTGCACCTAAACATAAGCAAGACAAAGGAGATGGTGTTAGACTTCCGGAAAAAGGGAGAAGAACCCACCCCATGTTACATCGAGGGTGTGTGTGTGTGTTGAGAGAGTTTCCTCCTTTAAATTCCTGGGAGTCTACCTCAGTGAAGATCTTACCTGGAAAATTAACACAACCCAGGTGGCCAGAAAGGCCCATAGAGACTCCATTTCCTTCGGGTCTTGCGAAAGAATAAAATGGAACAATGACTGATGGCCTCCTTTTACTGGTCCACAATAGAAAGTGTCCTCACATATTGCATTATGGCGTGGTATGCTGGCTTGACAGCCGTGGATAGAAAGACGTTACAGAAGGGGGTGTGCACAGCACAAAACATCGTGGTCTGTTCCCTGATTATCACTAGATGACATTGCTAGGGCTTGCTGTTTTAGAAGAGTGAGGAAAATTCTTAGGGAGAACTCACACCCCAGTCAGCACTTCTTCACTCTCCTACCATTGGGTAGGAGATATAGAAGCATAGCCAGCCATACCTACAGGCTGAAGAACAGTTTCTACCAGTAGGCTGCCAGACTCCTGAATGGAAAATAACTTCATGTCAACTTAGTATGATAGACTTGTGGGGCTGGCACGTTGTGCAACAAGGTCACATAGTGTAATAAGATTGGAAATGGGTTAGGGACTTCTGTCCTCACTGTGAGTGTGTTGGGCGTGGTGCACGAAGGGAGGCTCAGCCAATCTCATTGTTGTACTCTGACAATAAAGGTAATAATAGTTAGGCTCACACCTGTCACTCACACAGAGCTATCCCTTCTCTCTACCCCCCCAGACCACCAAGTCAGAAAGGTTGGGGACCACTGCCATAAAGTGAGGACCAATACTTTGAATGCAGAAACAGATTGGCATCCAGTTCAGCTTGGGTAGCAATGGTGTTACAACTGCTATTTTAGAGGTCTCCAAAACTCTTCCCATCACTGCATTCTGGACCAACTGAAGCTTCTGAATATTCTTCAAGGTTAGCCCCATGTAGAGCATGTTTCAATAATCCAAATGGGAGATGACCAGAATATGAGTGGCTGAATTCAAGGCTTCATGGTTCAGGAAAAAAAACAAACAGTTGGCACACAATACAAAAGTTGAACTCCTAATATGAGATCAGTAAGATAGTAGAATACAATAAAATGCTCAATACTATACCTTTGATGCAGCAGAACAAATATTGTTAACATAAATACTATAACTTTGTAATTCAAATTAAATCTCTGTTTCTGGCTATAAACCTGTGGTTCAATTTAAGATGCATATTCACTAAAGAAAGGGATTAAAACATATCCTTATTTATGAAGCTAGAGGAGCAATCACATTTTAATTTTGATTTTACTAGGAGTAGAAAGAAATTTGGTAATGTCCTGAGAGGTGTATTCTGCCTGAGAAGATCAATTTCACATAAAATAAATAGGTAAACTATGGATATTTGTTGAGGGATCCCTACAAAACCTGTCATATAATAACACATCTGCAGTAGATTCTACAGTATATCAACTTTATTATATGGACATAATTGAAGGACATGTGACATTTTCTTATATCTTCCTTCCAGGACAGCTGAGATTAAAATATTAAATCAAGCTTTTCATCAATCTCAAAATTTAAGCACCTTGCAGGTTTGATCTGAACAGACTGGCCGTTCAAGAAAAATGATTGCACAGTTTTAGTCATAGATTTGACTTTTTTGATCCCGACTTTCAAAATGAACTTGCAATTGGAATTAATCAAAGAAAAATACCCTAGATGGAAACTTTAAGCTTTGCTTTGCAGTACACACAAGCAAAGTTAAAATGAACCTGTGTAAGTTGTGATTCAATATATTGTGCTGGACTACACAATATGTAGCTCATGTTGAAAATAGCAGCCATGATCCTTGCATGCTGTGCGATTTAAGAATATCAAGTTCAACTACAACATGGTTTATTTGGGCACAGCATACTTTATACATATACTTGCATTAACCAAGGTTTTGGGGTTAGACTGGTATGAATCCAAGCAATGTGTAACATATCAACCTAAGAGAAAAGATGATAGGCTCACTGAAATCCACCCCAGGTGCTCTTATTCACATGAAGTTTATCCACAGCTAATAATTTGCCAGAGTCTACATCTGACTGTCCAAACAAAGTCCAATAAATTAACATCGATTGACAGTGTCACCCCAAGGAAAGTGAGCTAAAATGAAGTACTTTTGCCTCACTAAGGACTCCAGATTCAGAAGGGCCTTGTGCTTGTGAATTCTTCAAACATTGTGTTAAGTCATGAGCATGGGCGCAAGGAATGGAGACAAGACATCGAATGGTGACTTCAACTCTTTATTGTAAAATAAGAACAGAGCAGATACTTGGGCAGCAGCAGCTCTTTTATAGAGCTGGCTGCTGTGTCAAAACAACCAATGATTTGAGTTTACTGCTTTCACAAGCGTCCAATCAGAGGGGCCCGTTAACAGCCAATCAGATGGGCCAGAAATGGCCAATCATGACTCGCTATTCGCGGGCCAATGAGAAGTGCAGGATTACAAGCCTGCTGTAAAGTAAAGCTGTTTAGGGTTGTACCGCTGTGTTGGCTTAGTCCATAACACCCCTCCCCCTAGGTTCCGTCTGAGGGGTGGGGTGATGTATTCTCGTAAATAGGCAGATTGCTTCACCTGTCTGCTTGACCTGCGCTGTTCCACCGGTTTCTGTCCTGGCTCTGGTTCTGGTGGGCTGCTAGCTGGGTTGGATTTTGAAAACTNCAATGAGAAGTGCAGGATTACAAGCCTGCTGTAAAGTAAAGCTGTTTAGGGTTGTACCGCTGTGTTGGCTTAGTCCATAACACCCCTCCCCCTAGGTTCCGTCTGAGGGGTGGGGTGATGTATTCTCGTAAATAGGCAGATTGCTTCACCTGTCTGCTTGACCTGCGCTGTTCCACCGGTTTCTGTCCTGGCTCTGGTTCTGGTGGGCTGCTAGCTGGGTTGGATTTTGAAAACTGTGGCCCTGGGCTGCTTTCCCTGCTTACGCCAGTACTGTCTTCCGGGTTCCCTGGATCTGTTTCCATCGCAGTGCTGTCACGAGGCAAGGCCACTCCCTGGCTCGGTTCTCCTTCTGACGGTGAGTATCCCCTGGTTGGTTGTGTAGACTGTTGGGTTTCGATTGTTATTTCTTCTTCAGCCTCCTCAATGTTCCTTCCCCCCCTCCCAGCTAGAGATTCCAGGGCTGAGATAGGACTAGGTGCTAATCTGGAATGGAGTTGGTCTATGTGGTGCTTCCACATCTTACCATCTGCAGTTTGTAGGCGATAGGATCAGAGTCCTGTAAGTTGCATTATGGTAGCGGGGACCCACAATGGGTTGCCCAAGAAGTTTTTCGCAAACATGAAGTCACCTTCCTGGAATGCCTGATACTTGCTGCTGGATCCTGGGGGTTGTTCAGGCATGTAGTTTGGGTGGAGGCGATCGAGATGCGAGCGAAGTTTCCGGCCCATCAGGAGTTCAGCTGGGGTTCTGTTCGTCGTACTGTTTGGGGTTATGTGCTGGAGGAGAAGCATCCGGTTTATTTTGTCGTCAATGTCACCATGGTCCATTTTGTGCAAAGTCTTTTTTACAAATTGAACCATTCGCTCAGCACTACCATTGGCCGCAAGGTGAGCTGGCGATGTTAAGGCATGGCGGATGCCCTGATCTGCCAGGGCAGTGAATAGGGGGCCATGATCGGAGACCAGGACATCTGGCAATCCGTGGGTAGCGAATAGCTTATTCAGCTTTTTAGTGACTGCTTCTGTGGTGGTGCTTTTCATCTTGTGGACTTCGAGCCAGTTTGAACAGGCATCCACTGTTAGGAGGAACGTGTGTCCTCTTGTGGGTCCCGCAAAATCGATGTGGATACGGGACCAAGGACCTCGAGGTATTTCCCACTGAGTTGGGGGAGTTTTTGGAGGAGTAGAGTGAGTCTCCTGGCATTTGCTGCACTTTGCTACCAGGGTCTCTATCTGTTTGTCTAACCCAAGCCACCATCCTGGCCAATGCCTGGATGTCCATCGTGCAACATATTTAATACCCTATGTTGCAATTTCTCCGGGATTACAACTCTGTCTCCCCACACGATGCAGCCCTTTTGGGAGAATAGCTCTGTTTGTCGATTCCTAAATGGCTTGAACGTGTCATTGGTTGCACTGACCGGCCAACCCCGTTCCACCCAGCTGAGGACTCGTGCCAAAACAGGGTCCTTTTTTGTTTCTAAGGCGATGTCTCGAGCGGTCAGCAGCGGCGATTTGAGGGTTTCGATTTGCAATACGGCTAAGGTTGGAGCTGGGTTCTTTATGACGTCTGGTGGTGGAGAGCAGCTCAAAGCGTCAGCGTGGGGAATGGTTTTCCCCGGGCGGTGTTGAAATCGGGAATCATAGGCGGCTAAAAATTCTGACCAACGTGTCATTCTTGGTGATAATATATGGGAAGTTGGTTTGTTTCCCGCCAAAATACCAAGTAGCGGCTTGTGGTCTGTAATTATGGCAAAGGGTCTCCCATACACATATTCATGGAAACGTTTAATTGCGGATACAATAGCGAGAGCCTCTTTATCAAGTTGACTATAGTTCCTTTCGGTCTTAGACAAAGTTCTCAAAAAGAACACAATAGGTGCCTCATTCCCATTTGGTAGGCTCCCACTCCAAATGGTGAGGCGTCACAGGTAACCATCAAGGGTAGAGTCTCGTTGTATTGCATTAATGCAGCATCAGAGGTAAAGAGGTCTTTTACTTGTTGGAATGCCCTTTCTTCATGCCATCCCCAGACCCAGGAAGCCTTTTTGTTGAGAAGTCTATGTAGGGGCTCGGCTACGGTTGCCTTCTGAGGCAAGAAGATGTTATAAAAGTTAATGAGTCCCAGGAAGGCTTGGAGGTCTGTCTTATTCCTAGGTCTTGGGGCTTTTTTGATTGTGGTTAGTTTTTTTTTTGGTGGGGTGGATTCCCTGTCTGTCGAGAAGGTATCCCAGAAACTCCACTCTCTCCGTACAAAGTTGACACCTGTCCCTTTTTACCTTCAGACCAGCGTCTTTAAATTTCTGAAGAACTTTTCTGAGTCGTTGTACTAATAACTCTTCAGTGGGGGCAGCTATTAGGACAAAATAAGGCACAACACCTTTTATGCCTTGTAATAGTCTCTCCATTAAATTTTGGAAAATGCCAGGTGCCAGGCTTACTCCGAATTGGAGTCTATTGCACTTGAAGGCGCCTCTATCTGTAACTATCGTCTGGGCTTCTGCAGTTGTCATGTCTACAGGTAGTTGCTGGTACGCCTGAGCGTACAAGTCCAATTTTGCAAATATTTTTCCGCCACCCAGGAAATGAAGAAGGTGTTGGACCACCGGTACTGGGTAAGCGCTCTGTTGAAGAGTATGATTTAGGGTGGCCTGGTAACCCCCACAAATTCTTAACGAGCCATCTGGCTTCATGGGTGTTACTATAGGAGTTTCCCAGCAGGCATGGTCAATCGGTTCCAATACGCCCTGGGCTATCAGTTTATCTGGCTGCTCGTCGATCTTCGGCTTTACGGCAAAAGGCACCCGATGAGGCTTAAGCCGAATGGGAGCTACAACGGGGTTAGATTAAATGATATAGGGGTCCCCTTGTACTTGCCTAATGTTCCTGTGAACACATCCTGGAATTCCTGGATGAGAGCCTCTTCCCAGTCGTCGCTTCTGGTTTGGTGTATGCCGGCTAGTTCAATCCCAAGTGGGGTGAACCACTGTAACCCTAACAAACTGGGTTGGTCATGATCGATGACAGTCAGGGGAAGTGTCGCGGTGCGGTCCTTGAAGGATACTTGGACATGGCTGGAACCGACAACTGGAATTCTGTTTCCCTGGTAGTCTTTTAGGATGATTCGTTGAGTGCTGAGGTCCTGGCAGCAGATGGCAGGGATCAGCTGTTTGAGGGTTTTCCAGGATACCATCGATAGGGATGATCCTGAATCGACTTCCATCACGCACGGTCAATTCTCAATAGTAACCCTTACGTGGATCTTTCTTGCATCGAACGATGAAGCGTGGCTGATAATAATGGTTTGGTGGGCCTCTTCTCGTCTCATTGAAGAGGCAGGTGCTCGATTTCTGTAGTAGTAGTGGTTGTCCCATTGGTGGTTCAGACGGTCCCGATTCTCAGGAGGTTTGCCTGTCTCCCGACAGAGGTTGTTCTCCCTTCGGCTGGGACTGGACTCTCACTTGTTTCTGCAGACTTTTGTGATGTGGCCTCTTTTCCCGCAGGTGCGGCAGAGTGCGTCGAGGAATTTGCAGTCCGATCATGGGTGGTTTGCCCCACAACGAGCACATTGGCGCGGACGTCTTTGGTTCCTTTGCTCTCGTTCCAAGTGGAGCCGGTTGACCTCCTCTTCATCACTGTCTGAGGATGACTCGAGGTCTTTGTGGTGGGTGGTGGTAGCGTGCTTCTCAGTGACGAGTGGGCTCTCGTTAGCGAGTTGGTGAAGCGGTGCGTTTGCTCGGCGCATTTGAGAGGCTGACTTCCTGATTGCTTCTGCAGCAGTAGCATCGGCAATGACATCTGTAAGGCTGATGTCTCCTTTCGCCATAAGTTTACTCTGCACGTGTGATGCGTCTAATCCCAGAACTATGCGGTCTCTCAGGGCTTCCTCGAGGTTTGCAAAACCACAAGGGCCTCCTAGGTTCCGGAGGTCAGCTAAGAAATCCCCAACGCTCTCGTTCTTCCGCTGGTACCTCTGGTAAAACTCGTGTCTTCGTATCAGTGTAGGTACTGCGGGTGTGTAATAGGCCCGGAGGATTGGGGCGAGTGTATCCCAATCCATGGTCTTCACTTCCACCGATTTTGCTAGCGGTTTAGCCATTTTGAAAATGGCGGGGCTGCAATGAGTCAGGAACACCGCTCGTTTCTTGCCAGGCATAGCATCTTTTAAATT
>BHEV01034912.1:0-30248 GCA_004319985.1 Emydocephalus ijimae | reverse complement strand
ATGTAAAAGGGCATATGATTTCTTCAACATGAGAAAAGGCATACAGTTTTTACATTTGAATGTTTCATAATTACAACAGCTATAGTTTCTTTTTGTGTGAAGACTGATGCAAAGAATTAGTTAAGTAGTTCTGCTTTGTCTCTATTGCCTGTTACTTCCTTGCTGTCTTCTCTCCATAATAGACTGACTGTTTCCTTGGTTTTTTTCTTGTTATTTATATGTTGGAAGAAACTTTTTTATTATCTTTGACTTTTGTTGCAAGCGTTTGTTCTTTCTGACCCTTTGCTTTCCTGACTTCATATTTGCAGATTCTGGCTATCTGCTGATATTATGCCTTGGTATGTCCTTCTTTCCATTTTTTGCACTTGTCCTTTTTTCTTTCAATTTGCCAGAGAGATCTTTCTGCACCCATGCTGGTTTCTTCTTGGATTTCTTGTTTTTCTTTCTCAGAGGTGTTGGGCTGGTCTGGGCTTCTATAATCATACTTTTCAAAGTTTCGCAAGATTCTTGAGTTGTTTTCTCCTTTAGGATTTTTATTCATGGAATCTTTCCCAAGTTCTCTCTGAGTTTATTAAAATCAGCTCTTTTAAAATCCAAGACTCTGGTGTCATTATGTTCTATTTCTGTTTGTGTTATGTTGAATTCTAATATGACATGGTCACTCTCAGCCAAGATTCCTGAAGTTCAGAGGTGGTATTCAGCAGGTTCTGACCAGTTCTGGAGAACCAGTAGCGGAAATTTCGAGTAGTTCGGAAAACCAGCAAATATCACCCCTGACTGGAGATTTTACAGTATCTTTCCCCTGCCACCCCATCAAGCCACGCCCACAGAATCAGTAGTAAAAATATTTGAATCCTACCACTGCTGCAGTTTCAACTCCCTCTATCACTTCTTCTCTGTTTGTAAGAATTAAGTCCAGTATGGCTGTCCCTCTAGTTTCACCCTCTACCTTTTGGACAACAAAGTTGTCAGCTAGGTTGGTTAGGAATTTATTTGATTTCTCACTTGGTGCAGAATGAGTTTTCCAATTGATATCAGAATAATTGAAGTCCCCCATTACTATTGTGTGTTTCCTGCATATGTTTGTTAGTTGGTTGGCATGCCAGAAGTGGCACACAGAGCCCACTCTGTGGGCACGCGAGCTGTCACCCCAGCTCAGGTCTACCATGCATGTGCATGTGCGTCCAGCTAA
Organism: Emydocephalus ijimae; assembly: GCA_004319985.1. NCBI lineage: Eukaryota > Metazoa > Chordata > Lepidosauria > Squamata > Elapidae > Emydocephalus > Emydocephalus ijimae. The sequence continues at coordinate 29,056 of BHEV01034912.1, read as the reverse complement.
AGAGGGTCTCTGTCGTACATGCAGGGATGTGTGTGCATGCAGGGGACTTGCATGCATGCCTTGGGCACATGCATGGAGGACATGTGTGCATGCATAGGGGGCACATGCACATGCACAGGGGGTGGGGCGCATGTGTGGGGACATGTACGTATTCGCATGCACATGTGCTTTGGGCACTCAGTGCCTAAAAGGTTACCCATCACTGATCTAAGCTATTTATTCAAACATATTTTAGCTGCTAGTAAGGTGCTAGTAGTTCTTTTGGAATTTTAGGTTGGACTTCTGTTGATGTTCTTTCTGAAACAGTTAAAAAAGTACATTTTTTCATGAAATTTTATTATGAAACAGTAGGCAGACTTAATAAAGTCTTCATTACTTTTGTCAGTTCTACTGCTATAAACTCCTTGGAGAGAAAGGCCTTTCCTTTTTATCACTGCAATATGTCATGCATGTTTCTGGCCCCAAATAAATTCACAAAAAAAAGAAATTGATAAAACAAAGTCATGAGCAGAAATTCTGTTCAGTAAAGTTAGGTTTTAGCAGCACTCATGGTATACTGCAACTATGTGCTCAAGGCAGATAGAAAAACTTATTTAAGTGTTTTCACTGACAGTTGTCTATGAATTTTCATTATTGATAAAAGATAAAAAAGGGCATTGTTGGAAGGAGCAACCTGTCTTCCCAATAAATAGAACATTATTTCCCCTGAAGGTCATATTTGCAAAAATATGGAGAGTTCAGAATATGCATCCTTCCATGGCAAATAATATGTATGTTATATCACATTGGAATATTCTATGAGAGCTTATTAAAAATATATAAGGCAATGTAAAAACACTAAGAATGCATTGCTCATTTGGATAATACAGTGTCAAGCATGGCATGATTTAAAACTTGACATCTTAAGAACTGGAGACAATCAAAACTTCAACCTTTGTGCAGAGCTAAGTAGGTACTTTTAGATAGCATTAGAATTTACAATATAGTAATGAGAAAAGCTTAGTACCATATCTGCCAGCTTGATTGATATTGTTGTTGAGAACACTCTGCTCACAGAAGGATTTTTGAAACCATATGAATTAAGCATAGAATCATTATCCAAATCAAACCTGTGCCTGTTTAAAATAACAGACAGTATATTTAGAATCCTGCCTGATTTTTTTCCTCTTCTTCCTCCTCTTCTCCTGCTTTTTAAATAGCCAGGCCTATTTTCTGTTTTTCAGCATGAGCCCTTTCTTGCTATTAAAGTCACAACAGATCCCTGAATAACTGCTTTCAAAATCCCATTGTTTCCTTAGCCTTTAATATTTTTACTTTGGGGTTGAAATATCTTTTCCTTTGTGAAATATAGTCAATATCCCATGTTTGCTTAGGGACAAAGTTAAAAGTCCAAATAATAGAACAAGAGAATAAAAGATGACATAGCACCAACATAACAAGCACCTTCACAGAGTTCTGATAGCAATACAATTACTAATTACTAATCATGATATCCTCACATTGACCATGCATGGAAAGTATCCATTAATTTGTGTCAGGCATAAGTAGTGAGATGATATTACTTTGTTTTATGTTTGTTCACAATGGACAAGCAAGATGCAATGAGCAAGTAATAACACAACCTTCAATTTGCCCTTTTTAGCCTGGTGTTTAGAAGACACACATAAAAGCTCTATTTATATGCTTTCCACTGCTCATCCATAAAACTATTCATTGTAAGCTTGGATTAGATTTCTGACTGTAGGCTAGGGGAAAAAGATTTTATTAGAGAACAGAAGGGATGTTACATGAACGTGGATAAATGATCCCTACAAAATGCAGAATTAGAGGTATAAGACATTGTTCTTCTCTTGGGAAATGCTAAGGTGACCTTTAGAAAGCAAATTTAATCTTCTGGAGTTCCCTGTAAGTAATAATAATTTTGGATGGACAGGGCATAAGCAACCAACTGTTCAGCTATAACAGATTATCCAAAGTACACAGCCACAACATGACTGAAAAGCATCATCATTGAAGCCTTGCAGTTCCTCCCAATAGACTAACTTTATCTGTGTCTGTGGGAAGTGGGATCAAACTGATGTCAGAAACTTCACCTTTTTTCTTTCATCATTGTGATGAAAGCAGTAAGTTCCTGTGGAAGTTAACCTACATTTAACCATTCTTCAATCTAACATCTATATTGTAAAGGCTTTCAGTTTCAGCTTCCAGAATCCTTAATCCGCCTGGTTCAGAAACAGGGAGTTGTTACCAGTTCAAAATAGTATTTTGCTGCTTGTTATTTAATTGGGATAAATAATGGGTGTTGCTAAGAAATAGGAGACTTTTACACTTAAAAAAATCATAGCCTGTTTGGATAGTATGGGTGTTTGTGGTATGATAAAGTTAAAGTTAATGTGGACCTTATTGTTGTACATACCATGCTTAGAATAAAGAATAGATATAAATGCAGGTTATATTAAAAACACCTTTATAGATCTCAGCTCAAGAAGCATATTCTAGAAGAGAAATGGCAGATAAAGATAGTGCAATTTACTGGGAAATTATCAAGGAGAATTTGAAATCAAATGAAAAGAACAATTAATAGCAGTGGGCTATAGTTGTCAAAGGTTCTCCCATTTACCGTTATCTGAAAGATTTAAAATGGATAAAAAGATTTTGAAATACAGTTGACTGCTGATGATGAATATATAATTGCTAAAATGTATAATTTTTGGTAAAATATGACACAGGAAGAATAGGTTAAGAATGTATGAAAAATGGGCTAATATAGAGATGTATCAATGGAAAAATATGTGGTTAAAACATTGAAATTTACGTTGTATAATGATATTAAAGAGAAATTGTATTAATGATGTAGTGTATGTACATGATAACAGATAAATTATTTAGACTGTATAAAGACAAATGAATGTGGAAACATACTATCCAATATTTGGTGGATATATAAAGAAATGTTTAAAAAATTGATGCATATACATAATTTGATACAGAGAATTTTAAACATCAATACTCAATTGAAGCTGAAACTTTTCCTTATAGAAAAATGAACTTGTGATTTATAGGTTAGATACATGGGTTATACTGTAGAAAAAAAGCAACATGGTGTAATTTTAATCAGATGGGTGAAATATACTTTTACTTATAACTGTTCTGGAAAATATCAGAAGCTACTTCCTTTTATTTATTTATTTTACTTTTTGCTTTCTTTCCTTTTTTCCCCCTTATTTTCTATTGGTTTTTGTTACCTGTTATCCTCCAGTTTAAAAGTTTAATAAAATCATATTTTTTAAAAGAGAGAGAGAGAGAGAAGGCAGATGAAGGACATCAAGCTGGAGAAGATTGGCTTACTTTTTAAGGTAGTCCTCAACTTATAAGGATAATTGGGTTCAACATTTCCATTGTTAAGCAAGACAGTTGTTCAGTGACTTTTCCCCATTTTATGATCTTTCTTGCCATAATTATTAAGTAAATCATGCAGTTGTTAAGTTAAGCTAGTAATACAGTTGTTAAGTGACTCCCATTGATTTTGCTTGTCTAAAGGTCCCAAAAAATGATCCCATGATCCCAGCATACTGCAATGGTGATAAATACATATCAATTGCCAAGTGTCCAAATTTTAATCACGTGACCATGGAGATATTGCAATGGCCATAAGTGTGAAAAATGGTATACCGACACTTTCTTTTATCTGTAGCTAGTGGTGAAGAATCCTTATGTTGAAAGATAAGGTAGTAAAAAAAAAATGTCTGACACTTTATCCATCAATGAAAAACTATAACATTTTGAACATATATATTGGATAATATGGTGTAAAGATGCCTTTATACTCTCTTTTTTTCTCCAAAGCATAAATACTTCAATAGTTTTTTTTTCCCCTTACACATATACACTTTACTAAACAAACAAAATAGCAATTGTACTTTGTTTATAAATTGTTTTGCTAAATTTAATTTTTAGTAAGAATTATTTCTCCTGTTGCAATGTACTATGATTATTTTAATGGCATGCATCACCTGTTGCTTTCTTCTGCTACATATACTTACTTTCGAATAAATCTGATTGGGTTCACTTCTGAATGGACTTTTATCGTATTGCACTATTGCTAGACTGTAGTAACTAAAAAGTGAAAGAATTTCCTGTCAGTCATGTCTGGCTCTAGGGCACAGTGCTCATCTCTGTTTCATGAACCAAAATTGTCTGAAGACAATTTCTGTGATCATTTATCAACATGGCTATATGCCAAAGGCACACAGAACACTGTTACCTTCCCACCAAAGTGGTACCCATTTATCTGTTCACATTTGCATGCTTTCAATCTGCTAGGTGGGCAGGAGCTGGGACAAGTAATGAGAGCTCACCCTGTTGAACAGAGCTCTAGTTTCGAACCAAGGCTGTCAGCTCTTCAGCTGATATGTTCAGTGTCTTTAAGCTGAGCCATTGTGCCCTCTCTCCAAATCAGTAAGTAAAAAGTACTTGGTAATTAAATGGATTTTGTTACTATTTTGCAGTCTAACTTCCTCTCAATCAACATGTAATCAATTGGAAACAGTGAGTTGTAATGACATTCTAATCAGAGATGTTTGATGAGGAAATTAGACTACTCACTTTATTATTCTTGATTAGCAGCAAATTATTCGTGTCAACAGTTGGCACTCTTCTTCTTTATTAGAAAATGATTAGAAACAAATAACTGTTAAAACAGCTGGCTTTTAATAATAGTTTTATTTGTGTCTATAATTACATGTATAGAATATCTTCAATCAGATAATAAACCTTTTTCACCTGTACCCAATTTTACACAGTCACAATTAAGCAAACAAAATAATTTTATCAAGTACCATAGTAATTTTGATGGGTCTACTAGAAATAAAAGGAAATCTTTGTGAGGAGCATATTAAAAACAAATTTTACCATTAGGCCAATTTTTTGGAATGTCAGTCAATAATCTGGAATTAAAATAAGTAATTAATCAATATGTAGAATTGTATCTCTGCCTGTCCTACCTGAAGTCAAGTATAAGCAGGGCTAGTGGTAGGACTAGTTTAAAAATGAGGAACATTTGGGGGGGGGGATCTACCACAGAAGCAACGGGTATATGTTAACTTTATTTTATTACTTTTTTATATAAATTACTTTATATAAATTACTTTTTTATAGAAAAGCCATTAGTTTTTTTTCTAAGTGACCACTAACCACACAATCCATATAAAGAGGAGATTTCAGGTTTAAATCTTGTTATCTTCAGATTATGTTTTGTCAGAGACTGAGAGCTGTTCATTTTGGGGTAAGAAAGATACTTATGCATTATTACTGTAATGGTACAGTTTCAGTACCTTTGTTTCTCATTTTATTTCATCCAGTTTCACATGAACAAAAAATGCAGATTTTCTAAGAGTTTTTTAAGTATTTTCAACAAATCAAAGGATTAATATGCAATATTCTCAACACTAACTGAGCTGCAGCTATTACATAGTAATCTTTCATAATTAAGGGAAACTGGATTGGAAAGAAGATGAGTGTGGTTTTAAACCCATAGGAAGAAGCCTGCGCTATGAATACTTTAATCTTTGTCTTTGTGTCTGTCTCTGTGCTTGTCTTTATCTACCTGCCTGACTCTCTCTTTCTGTCTTTCTGTGTTTCTCTATTTTATGAGACAGAGAAAGAGAGAGAGGGGGGAAGAAGGAGAGGGGTTCCTAAAAACGAAAATCAGGTGGCACAGGAAAAAAATGGACTAAATGTAATATAAAGGATAGAGCCTACTTAAAATAGGAACAACAACCAGACTTAGAACTAAGAAGTTAGTTTTTTTTTCCTTTTAGGATTGGATATCATCAATAAAGGAATGCGCAGTTAAAAAATACACTACAAACTAAAACTTGATAGTGTAGCAATGGAAACCTTGGAAAAGATATTCAGAGGCCAGAATGTGTCTATGCTTCAAAGATCTCAATTTTTCAAGCAAAAACAAGCCATAAATTTCTGTACAATAGCTGGCCATGGGTACATTTGTGAAACATGAAGCAAAACAAAACAAAACAAAAAAGAGTCATGATTACATTTCTACAACAACACAAAGCAACTTGACAGACTTAGAATGCTTTCTTCGGCTTAGACTGTTCAAGGCATTGTTGTAGTCAGAAAAAAAGATCAAATACAATAATTGTAGCAGGGTGAAAAGATGTTAAATAGTCAAGAAAGGAAGTATAATAACAATCGCTTCTTTGTAAGGAATTGACATAGAGAAATTGAGGGATTTTTTTTTTTAAACAAAAAGAGAAAGCCTGTTATCAAAGTCTATTCCAGGCAATATATGCCTGTAATTTATCTTAAAAGCAGACAACATCTGAGGTCTGCCACCAATCCTGAATAATATTATGTCCAGCAACCCAATCAAGCAGACAAGCAGTCCATTGAGTGCGTAAACAGAATTTTATAACTTCTAAAAATTAATCCTGAAATATTTGCAGTTTCTCATTTGATCTGGTCATGAAAACAGCTGGAATTGATTCCTTACCTGAAAAGATGGCTGAGCAATTACTTGAATTGGATCTGGAAAATTTAACAGGCAGTTGACCAATGGGATATAGAAGATCACAATCTGAATTTCAGAGTTGTTCACTGATTGCTTTGTTTTCATTGAAAACTAATCTTAGAAACCTTAGAAAATGAATCAATTCTACCTGAAATTCATCTGGTATGTGGGAACTCATAATATGCACCCTGCACCTCCTATTTTTCATTGCCACTTTCAACAGGCTATCATTCTCATTATTATGTGTTAAAGCAGTCACTTAGTGTAGCTTTTTGTGAATTTTGTTTGCAATTCTGATCAGTGACCATAATAAAAATATTCATTTATATCCACTTAACATAGCTTTTTAAAATAAATAAATAAAAACTTCAATCCACTATCTGTTTCCTTCAAATTCCTCTCCCAATCATCAAAATATAGGGCACTACATATTATGTATAGGTTGATTTTCATTGAATCAACACCAGATTTTATGGATGCTTTTGCTGAAACAAATTGGGATCAATAAAATACCAGTAGTCCTTGATTTACAATTCATTTAGTGATGCCAAAGTTACAATGGCACTGACAAAATGTCACAACCATTTTTCACACTTACAACATCCCCATGGTCACATGATCAAAATTAAGATGCTTAGCAACTGGTTCATATGTATGATGGTTGCAATATCACAGGATCATGTGATCATTATTTGCAACTTTCTGACAAGTAAAGTCCATGGAGAAACCAAATTCACTTAACCTTGTTACTAACTTAGCAGCTGCAGTTGTTAATTCACTTAACAAATGTCTCATTTATGAAAAGAAATTTTGGACTTAATTGTAATCATAATCCTTTATTACCCGTTTATATTTTTTCAAAATATATCTGTCATTCCAATGCAAAGACAGATAACTAACACAACCAAGAAACATAAAAATACAAGTACCTAGTATAGTATGGGTGTGTCTAGAACATAGTAATATATTAATACCTAGCATACTATTTATGGTACATAAAATAATACTGGTAACACCACTGATTATGTAATTAGTTGGATAATGAAATCTAGAGAACACTACAAATTCCATAGTTCAATTTTAAGGTACAAATATAGTACAATATAGTACAATAGTACAAATAGTTATTCGAAGTATATCAAGCTACAGTGTCAAATAGTTGAGAAAATATTGGCCATTTATAATTCACAATAGTGCTTATCCCTAAGAAATCAAGACCACAGTCACTTAGTTTAATAAGTTGTAGGTACAACTTCTGGAAATTGGATTATAAGTGAATCAAAGAAGTTACTCTCTTACATGTTAAATTATAACATTAATTTATTCCTTTACAAACTGTATGTTTGATACAAGCTTGAAATGGGGTGGGATAGCCAAGCTGACTAATTATACAGATTCCCTTGCTTCAGTTATTCAGAGCAGAACCAATATAGGCACAATCTGCTTTTGAACAACTTCCATTCAAATTTAGCTCTCTGTCAGCAAGTTTCCATTCCCACATCATCACTTTTAGAGAATGGAAGTAGTGTAACAAGCAGTGAAAGTCTCTGGTGAAGGCAGCAAAATATAATCAAATCCCACTTTCATCAGAGAAGTAATGTAGAGAAGACATGTGTCTTTTTTCCATCAGGGATCATGGCATTGAACCACAATGCCCCAGATCTCCAATGGAAAATAATGCTGTCAGCAACATTTACAACTAGGGAGAAAGCCACTGAAAGAATAATTGCCCCTAAGAGATATTTGGATAATGTCATCTATTTTTTTTAAAAAGGGGGGAAAATAATATTTCAGTTTCAACTGTGACTGTCTCTTTTTCAACAAGGATTTTTTTTTCTTTTTATTTCTCCTGAGAAGGAAACCAGTATAAAGCTTAGCAGGAGTTGGTAAAAAACCATAGCTTCTGAAACATGAAACCTCCTTGGATTTTCCAGAACTTCAGCAGAAATGTTCAAATACTAAGTTTTTAAGTGAACAACAATTGTTCATCTATCTCTAAAACAAATTACCAAAACTTTATTTTTTATATATTAAAGTATCTTAATGGCATCTGAAGGACAACACACTTAATGGCTAATTTACTTCACTCAGAATTGAAAAATTTCATTAGTTGTAATTGGGATCTAATTTTTGAGCTCCTCAAGCCTGCTCTAGTTCAATAGGAAACATGAATGTGAAGGAAGTGCCACTTTGATTAGCAGGTACCATTTGTCAACTTCTTGATTTGCCCAAATGTCATAGGATTGATGAATCATTCCAGTTTAAACTATGTCACTTCTGCATGCATCTACCCACTCAACCATTCTATATTTCTTATTTCTACATTGATCTATGGACTGAGATTGAGTGTATAATCCACAAAAAACTTCATATGTAAATGTGATACAGGTAGTTCTCAACTTACCACCACAATCGAGTCATTTCTATTGCTAAACAAGACAGTTGTTAAGTGAGTTGAACCCTGCTTATAGCCTTTTTGCCATGGTTATTAGGTGAATCTGTCCTTAAATATCACATTTCGGTTCTTACTATGTTACAGAGCCCCTGATTATGACATCGAACATGCAAACAAGCTAAATACACTACTAACATGGGCAGCATCCTGCCCACACACTTTTATCTTTCTTGGTGACTTCAATCTACCTCATATTAACTGGACCCTTAACGAATGTACAACTGAACCCACACATGCAACCTTCTACAGTATGCAGTAACTGTAGTAACAAATCTGGGACTAGAACAACTAGTAACCAACAACACTAGACTTAACAACTGCTTCGATCTCATCTTCTGCAGTAGTTTGAATTCAATTTATGGAATACAAATTGAAGAATACTTTCCCAACAATGACCACAACATGATAGACTTTTTTCTCAACATATGTTCAAACAAAAATCATCACAATGACGGAATCCCCAATTATAACTTCAAAAAAGGCAACTATGATCTTATAAATAACAATCTCGAATCTCTTGATTGGCAATTTCTATTCTCTGTATTCAATATTGTAAGAAGACCATTACAACATATTTTTACTTGAACTCAAAAAAGTCATCAAAATATATGTACCATTAACAACTCCCAAAACCAGAAAAAACAAATTACCTATAACAATTAGGAAGCTTCAATCCAAAAAGAAATCACTTTGGTGGAAAAACAAATCTGGTCACGTTGCCAACTTCAAAAGCCGATACAAAAATGTATGCCACCAGATAAAAACTGAATGCACCAATTATCAAATTAAACAAGAAGAAAACTTTCTACTCACCAATTCCACCCACGCTTTCTACAATTTTGTAAACAACAAACTAAAAGACTCAAGGTCCATCCCACCCCTGAAAGGACCTAATGGTAAAGACTGCAACAATGACACTATTAAAGCCAACCTCTTCAACACATTCTTTGGCTCAGTATTTGTAAATAGCAATGGATCATGCCCAGTATTTCCTGGTCGAACTACAATGATCTAATACATATCGATTTTACAGAAGACAATGTTGAAAAAGAACTACGCAATCTAAAACCATCTCTATCTATTGGACCGGACAGAATATGTGCCTACTTCTTAAAAAAGCTATCCATTGCCATAGCCACACCTCTAAGCATTATCTTTGAAAAATTTTTCAGGACCAGCACCTTACCAAAACTATGGTCACAAGCCACGGTCTTCTCCATCTTCAAAAAGGGAAACGNTGACACTATTAAAGCCAACCTCTTCAACACATTCTTTGGCTCAGTATTTGTAAATAGCAATGGATCATGCCCAGTATTTCCTGGTCGAACTACAATGATCTAATACATATCGATTTTACAGAAGACAATGTTGAAAAAGAACTACGCAATCTAAAACCATCTCTATCTATTGGACCGGACAGAATATGTGCCTACTTCTTAAAAAAGCTATCCATTGCCATAGCCACACCTCTAAGCATTATCTTTGAAAAATTTTTCAGGACCAGCACCTTACCAAAACTATGGTCACAAGCCACGGTCTTCTCCATCTTCAAAAAGGGAAACGCCAGCCTAGTTGAAAATTACAGACCAATCTCTTTATGCTGCATCACCTGTAAAGTCATGGAATAAATTATTAACCAATCCATTATCCTTCACTTAGAAACAAACAACCTACTCTCAAATAAACAATATGGTTTCAGGAAAAACCTATCATGTAATCTGCAACTCTTACACTGCAAAAACATATGGACTACACAACTCGATCAGGGCAAAGCAATAGATGCAATCTACATAGACTTCTGTAAAGCCTTTGATTCAGTGTTACACGACAAACTACTCCTAAAACTAAAATCTTACGGTATGTCTGGACACCTGCATAACTGGATAGAAGCATTCCTGTCAAACAGACAACAAATGGTCAAAATTGGGAGCGTCCTATTAAATTCTGTATCTGTCCACAGTATGTCCCCCAAGGCAGTGTTCTAGGACCAACTCTCTTCATAATGACCTCTGTGATCATATTAAGAGCAATTGCGTTCTCTTTGCTGATGTTGTAAAGTTATTCAACACCACAGACAATATTGCTACGTTCAAAAAGACCTTGACTATTATCAGAATAGTCAATCAAATGGCAACTTCAAATCTCAACAAATAAATGCTCTGTCTTACATATTGACANCAATAGATGCAATCTACATAGACTTCTGTAAAGCCTTTGATTCAGTGTTACACGACAAACTACTCCTAAAACTAAAATCTTACGGTATGTCTGGACACCTGCATAACTGGATAGAAGCATTCCTGTCAAACAGACAACAAATGGTCAAAATTGGGAGCGTCCTATTAAATTCTGTATCTGTCCACAGTATGTCCCCCAAGGCAGTGTTCTAGGACCAACTCTCTTCATAATGACCTCTGTGATCATATTAAGAGCAATTGCGTTCTCTTTGCTGATGTTGTAAAGTTATTCAACACCACAGACAATATTGCTACGTTCAAAAAGACCTTGACTATTATCAGAATAGTCAATCAAATGGCAACTTCAAATCTCAACAAATAAATGCTCTGTCTTACATATTGACAAAAAAAAAAATTAGAAAATAAAATACAGGCTGAATAGTCAAGACCTTGTTGATGATCCAAACTCTGTCAAGGACCTTGGAGTACTGATCTCAAATGATCTAAGTGCAAGAGCCCACTGTAACAACATAACCAAAAAGGCATTAAGAGTTGCTAACCTAATCTTATGTAGCTTTTTCTCTGGTAATATTACACTAATAACTAGTGCATACAAAACATTTGCTAGACCAATACTTGAATATAGCTCATCAGTCTGGAACCCATATTATATATCTGATATTAACACAGTTGAGAAAATCCAGAAATATTTCACAAGAAGAGTTCTCCACTCCTCTACTCATTGCAGAATACCTTATGCCACCAGATTTGAAATTCTAGACCAAGAAAACCTAGAACTACGCTGCCTTTGGTCCAATCTAAGTATAGTATATAAAATCATACATTGCAATGTCCTACCTGTCAATGAATACTTCAGCTTCAACCATAACAGCACAAGAGCAAACAATAGATACAAACTCAAGGTTAATCGCACCAAACTTGATTGCAGGAAATATAACTTCAGCAACAGAGTGGTCAATGTCTGGAATACTCTACCTGACTCTGTGGTTTCTTCCCCAAACCCCAAAAACTTTAACCTTAGACTGTCTACTATTGTCCTCACCCCTTTCCTAAGAGGTCTGTAGGGGGTGCATGTAAGCGCACCAATGTGCCTACTGTCCCTGTTCTATTGTTTCTTTTATTTTTTTATTTTTCTTATATGTATCCATGTATTCATAATTATGTTTACTTATACCTATTATCTTGTAAGCAATTGACAAAAATAAATAAATAAAATAAAATAAAATAAAATGAATCACTACAGTTCTTAAGAGAATAATGCAGTTGTTATGCAAATCCACCTTCCCCCGTTGATTTTTCTTGACAGAAGCCAGCAAGGTGATCACATGACCCATGGACAGTACAACTGTCATAAATACATGCCAGTTGCCAAACACTTGAATTTTGATCACATGACCATGGACCTGCTCCAACAACCGTAAGTGTGAAAACCAGTCAGGTAACTTTTTTCAGTGCCATTGTAATTTTGAACCATGACTATACAAATAATTATAAGTTTAGCACTACCTGTATTTTTGCATTTGAGGGTGGGGGAGATACATTTTAACACAAGCAAAGCCTATAATTTAAGTTCAGGATAGTAGTAAAACACAATGAAGAACTGATAATTGATTTCAGTCAAAGTGTTTGTCTGAAAAATAAGACTCAGGACTATGGTAATAAAAACCAAAAGTTTTCTACTGTCTCTAATAATGTGGGCCATTAGCTTAGATGACTATAGAAATTGGTGGAAGATATATCTAACAGCTTTAAGTTTGGAAAGGTAAAAGAACTTGTACTTTAAGTGATAATATTCTTCTGAATATCAGTTCCTGAAACTGTGCAAATAGTTGTTGCATTGTTATCCTGTTTATAAGGGTATCTGATTCTTTGATATTCTTTTCGCTAATTACTTTCTTACCTACTGTGATTTTCCATTATACATTGTTCAGAATTATTTTAATTTGGAATCATGGTAAATTGTACAATGACATTTTAAGGCACATACAAATCCTCCTTCCCAATATCCTGAAATCTGTGGAGCCAAGAACAAAAAGGGATTATCTTGCATTATGTTATTTTTTTCTTCTGAATTATATTGCATTATTATTATTTCATTGAATATGAAAAGTTGAAATTTGTTTCCTCTCAAATCTCTATGGAGAATATTAGGACATCCGCTGAGTGAAGAGTTTGTGATCAAGGAATCAAAATCGGTAAGGTAACTGCTTCTAATTGCCCTCTTCTTTAAAATACTGCTGACCTTATTTAACAGTAATATACTTAACAATTGGCTAGTAATCACTTTACTCAAGTTGCCATGACAGGCTGCTACTAAAAGAAGATAAGTTGTAATGAGTTTAAATACTTCAAGGTAGTAAAAGCTTATCATTTAGGCCTAGGGTGTCAATAAATAGCAGGAAAACTCAGCTGAAAACCTTTAAGAATCAAATGTTATTTTATCCACTCTTGTTCACAGAATGCCCTGTCCCAAATTAAGATGAAAAAAAAAAGAATAATTGATAGATATGAAGATTTGATTAAATTAGAGGTAAATATTTCCATATTGCTTCTTATCATTATGGAGCCTCAGACCAATCTGATATAATAGCAGGCACAAGAAGCAGGTAATAGAAGATCCCAAGGATTGGCTAGAAATAATAATAGAAATAGAAATAAATAGAATTATTTATTGGCCAAGTTTGATTGGACACACAAGGAATTTGTCTGGTGGATAAGCTCTCAATGCTCTCATACAAGCAAAAGTGATAAATCATGATCATAATCATAAAACAAAATCATCATAAATCATAAGCTACAAACTCAGTAATAGTCATAGGATACTGAATAAGAAAACAAGATAAATCATAATAGGATACTATATGAGGCAATCAACATAAATCATGAGATACAAACAATAATGTAGTCATAACGAATTCATTCTTCATAACTTAATTATCCTAACATATGATATACAGTAGAATCTTATGTTTATGGGCTATCCACCTCCTCTTCATGAATTGTGGTAGAACAACATTGAGTTATTTTAAAAATTGCCAAAATTAAATATTGTACATTGCTGAGATACAGATGAATCAGTGTTAGATGCTGCTAGATAAAGTTTATGTGGAATGAGATTCATACCTATAATACTTCAGAGAAACCATGGTGGCTACATAAAGTTCTAGAATCAATTGTTGGATTTTTAATTAACTGATTTTTGTGTATCATTTCTTAGCCACCCAGGGTTATTTGTTTAAGCTGAGTCTCTGTATGCATTTTTAAAATAAAATAATATTTCCCAAAGTAGGAAGGGGAGAATATGGGGTATTAACTATGGTAGATTTGTGTTTATCAGATAAATTACAAAAATTACAATGGTTATAGCTTGCATTTATTCTGAGAATTTTTACGCTGCCCATCTCACTGATGCAGAGATTCTGGGTGGCTTAATTATTAAAATTATTATTAAAGAGAAAATCACTAGACTTCAGAGTTATCATATATTCCATTATTATTTCCAGATCAATCAAGGTTAGGGTTTGAGTTGGCTTGTTATCATAATTCTTTAACATGGAAATCATTTTATAATTCTGACATCAATTCATTCCATAAAAATATTTTTTTTAAAAAAATCTGAATTTTGAGCACATTAACACAAAATATAGCAAATGGCATTCTGACTAAATATGCTAAAATTTAGATAGGATGAGAATTATTAAATGAGAAAATACCAATTTAGCAGTAGCTGCTTACGAAGCCAACTTTATTCAAATTCAGAAGTGGCAATATATGAAAAAAGTTTGACTGCAGACAATGAATGAGTTATAGTTTCTAATGATATTTGGTTTAGTTTACCATCAATGATTTATCAGAACTGATAAATGGGAGGAAAGTGAATCACTTTTGGTGATTGTGTTTTTCTATTTGGAATGCTGACTAGTCTCAGATTTGGGCAGTACCATCTTTATCAGAATTCAACAAAACTTGGGAGAATTGTATGCACAAGATAAATGCACTCAGAAAATAAATATTATTTAAATAGCTATAAATGATAGTGTAGTTATTTCTGATATGTGTGGGTGTATACACACACATATACATACACATAAAGTACATATACATAAAACATTCTTCTCTTATATCTAAATTATTAAATTATTTTCTTAAGATAGTGAGTGCAGGAAGCAAGGCATTCAGATATTAAATACATTTTATACACTAGAATTTTGATAGAACTGCAGAAGTGAAGTACTCGCGTTGTTTTACAAAATTGTTAGCATTAGATTGAGAGAAAACTTCCTAACCATGTTTGTATTTGCTGCAAAGCAAATCACAATCTTCTTTTTTTCTATTTATCTTTATTCTTTTTTCTGCATTTTATTTTTTTGTTTCTTCTTTCTCTCATTTTTTTTACTCTGTATTACTTTGTGTCAGTTTTTATGTTCTCTGTAAAATTTACAATAAAATGTATATGAAAAAGAAATAAAATTGCTACCATTGAAAGAGAGAAGGAATTTTCTTGTTATAAAACTAATGGTAGGTCATTTCTGGCCATCACTGTTTTAAGAAAATAAAGTTAAAATTTGAGCTTCAAATTAAAAGTTAAATTATGTTCTGGTGGGCTCTTTGCAGTTAAACTTATAATTGTACTTTTTAAAAAAATAGACTGCATTTGCTTATGAATACTTATAGTGATTTGGGTGTAGTCACAACAATATTTTTCCAAAGATTAGAAATTAATAAAAAAGACAGAGACTATGTTATTTGCATGCATGTGTATCAATGGTGGTATTCAGCCAGTTCGCACCAGATTGGGCAAACCGATAGCAAGAATTTGGTGTGGGTCGCCAAACCGGTAATAAGTTCTGGCTGGCCACGCCCCCCACCCGGTCCGCTTCCCACCCAATGCTTGCTCACCCTGCCCACCTGCCTGACATTTGCCTAAGGTATTTCTTTCTCTTTTTTTCCCTCCCGACAATCAGCTGTAGATAAGATCAGCTGTGCCGGGATTTCCCTTGCTGAGGCCCAAGAAGGCAAAAAATGGAAGGAGGAGCTCACCCCCCTCCATTTTTTGCCTTCGAGAGCAAAAAAATAGAGGAGCAAAAACACCCCACTCCAGAGGCTTCTCTGAGGCTAGGAAGCTCCCAAAACAGAGCTTGGAGGGGTGCTGCATGCCCCTGCCATGCTCTGTTCCTTTTCTTCCAGAGCCCCAGAAGAGGTTTAAGGGAGCAAAAGTGACCCCCCCAGGTCCTCTGTGGCTAGGAAGGTCCCAAAAAAGGGTGGGGGCTGCAAAAAAGCCACGTCCACCCAGTCACATGGCCACACCCACCAAGCCACACCCACAGAACTGGTAGTAAAAGTTTTTGAATCCCACCACTGGTGTGTATGTATGAAGGTATGAGAGGTGGTATTCAGCAGGTTCTGACCAGTTTTGGAGAACCGGTAGCGGAAATTTTGAGTAGTTCAAAGAACCAGAAAATACCACCTCTGACTGGAGATTTTATAGTATCCTTCCCCTGCCATGCCCACCAAGCCACGCCCACAGAACCAGTTTTTTTAAAAAATGAATCCCACCACTGGAAGGTATGATATTTTTAAATGTTGCTCACAGAAAGATAATTCATTGTATGAGAAGTAGAGAAGATATGAAAAGGAGAAAAAAACTGAATGGAGAATTCTGGAGACATATTGTAAAATTTTATTTTTAGAAGTCAGAAGGACAGTTATATTCTTTCTTTTTGAGCAATCCTTCCTCAAGATATGTTGTGTCGTGAAATAATTGCATCTGATAGAGGAACTTTATATTTGCAACTGGCAAAAAGTATTGAAAAGAAAACCAAAGGCAGTTTTTTTAAAAGAATAGATATCTGAGTGACCTGCCAGTAGTAGAGGGCTGGTCAAAAACCCAAGGCCTCACAACTAATTATCTAGAGAAGGATCAATGATCTGGGAAGGAGCAAAAGGGATTCTATAGTACTATGTTTATATTACCTATCTGAATATTTAATGTTGTACTTCATCTTCAGACACTGAATATGTTGCTGCAAAAGTATGCAATGAAAGTACTTAATTAACTGACAAATATTTTCTATATCACTGCAATAATTGTACTTTGCCCAAGTTGGCATTTAAGTTCAATTTCTTTTCAAATGAAGGATTCAAGCAAGTCATACATATTTTATTAAGGCTGGAAAATTCTCACTCTTTCACTTTCTTCCTCACTCATTCCCTTTCTCTCTCTTCTACCTCTATCATTAATAAAGAATGCAGATGGTCAAGTCAATTTTAATTAAAATTTTCACTTCAAATCAGCAGAGCAATTCTGGCTGAAGGTTTTATTATTATTATTTGGGCTATGAACAAAATATAAACCAAATCAAACTGGATTTTGTCCATTTCTAAAGTAGACTCCCATTTCCCTTTCTATTATGCAATTTAACTCAAGATATAATTTGAAAATTGGATGTAAAAGGACCTCTTTGGAGTAATTTTGAATAAAATGAAAGCAACTAATATAATTCTGCTGTTTATTTGTTATGTTAGATTATTTGCTTGAGCACATTTTTTATAAACATCTACATGAGGCTGCTGGGTAAGCTCATCCATTGCCCTGGGATGAGTATGCTGATGATACCACCTTATACATCTCTATTGCCAATGAATTAAGTAATGCCATGAGTGTCTCATCATGATGTTTGGAAACTGCAAGGGTCTGGATGATAGATAATAGGTTTAGCTGATCTCTGGCAAAACCCAGTGGCTTTGGTCTGGGGGTGGGAGATCTGTTGATAGGAACTATACCATCTTTAGCACTAAATGGGTTTGCCATTGTCCCAGACATACACAGTAAGTAATCTATGCATCCTATTAGATTCCTGACTTCTGCTCAAGAACCAGTGCCATCATGGATAGGAGGGCCTTAGCACTGGTCCATCTTGTGAGTTGTGGTGGCACAGTGGTTAGAATGCAGTACTGCAGGCTACTTCTGCTGACTGCTGGCTGACTGCAGTTTGACAATATGACTCTCACCAGATGAAGGTTGATTCAGCCTTCCATCCTTCTGAAGTCAGTAAAATGAGGACCCAGATTGTTGGGGAAAATATGCTGGCCCTTTTGGAGAGGGCTATAAACCACTATGAAGCGATATATAATTCTAAGTGCTGTTGCTATTGTGTGCCAGTTACACCTTTCCTAGATTGCCAGGCCTTTCTTTAGACTCTCATGCTCTAGTCCAGGGGTGTCAAATTCAAGGTCCAGGAGCTGGCTTGTGGAGTGCTTAGATCTGGCACATGGAGCTGTCCTGGAAATAGTGAAGGACCGGCCCGTGGTGCCTCTGCCAGTGAAAATGACTCATGAGGGCCGCATGAGGGAAGACTAAGCTCTATTTTCACTGGCAGAGGCTTGCAGGAGACCGTTGCAGCCAAAAAATGAAGCTTGGGAGCTGGTTTTCACTGGCAGACCACTCATGTCACCACAGGCATCCCCCAACACAAGTAACATCATGCTGGCTCTGCCTATTCTGGCCACAAGCACCCCGCCCTATGAGGTCAAACACAACCCTGATGCAACCCTCAATGAAATCAAGTTTGACACCCCATTAAGTCACCTTCCACTGCTACTATCACTACTGTCATGCACTCTATTTGGGCATGCCCTTGAAGAATCTCTGGAAACTTCAGCTGTTGTTGAATGTAGCAGTGCAGGCTGTTGTGTACATCCATAAAACAGTGTATATTTTACCTCTGCTCATCAAGCTGCATTGGTTGCCAGTTTGTTTCCAGGTTCAATTCAAGATGCTGTTTTTAATCTTTAAAGATCTTCATAGTATGGGACCAGGTTATCTGAATGATAGCCTGTGCCTGGTCACATTAGCCTGCCCCATTTGAAATCCTGTATATTAGATTGGACCTCCATAGAACTAGAGACTTGTTTAGAGGGCTCCATTGGTGAGGAGATATTTTTATTTCTTTCAACATGAATTATATTTTTGATTTTTATGAGATGTATTACTATGATCTTTAAATTTAAATTTATATTTGCTGTTTTTATATCTTTGCTTTTTATCTATTGTTGTATGATACTCAGAATGCCTTGGTGAGATGGGTGATCATATAAAAAAATAATTAGGAAACAGAGCAAGCAAATCTTTTATTCTACTAAAAATAGCAATTGCCTATGAAGTTATAAAATACTAATTAATTAGTTAGTTATTACAATAATTTGTATGCCATTTCATTTCTGGAGAGAAGCTTACACAATATTATCATAATGAAAATATTACTACTGGAAAATATCAAAATCTCTCTACCTCAACATTTTCTGTTGGTTGACACTCAGACATTTTTTCTTGAAAGGTTAGAGTGAGGTAACACAATGATAATTATCTGTTGCTAATTACACCTGAATCTAAACTGTATATATTTTTCATTGTATTGTTTCATGGCATAATACACAATATACATTTTTTCCTGTTGGGATCAATTATAACTCAGAAACCTGGAAGGCTAGAATAAAAAAACTTACAATTAAAGATAAATAAAAATTAACAGCATTTATATTTTTAATTATCTTTTATGGTTTGATTTGTCCTAATCTAATAACTATGATAAATATATGGGAAAGATGACTCTTCCAATTCAGGTTTTTGTTATCTAATCACACTGATAATAGTAGATAAGTTTCTTGTCTATATTTTATTTATCATGGGGCATTGGTAGAACTTAAATGTGGATAAACTCCATACTGTTTTACAGCCCTTTCTGAGAAGGTTACAATGTCAGCATATTGCGTCCAACAATCTGGGTCCTCATTTTACTGACCTTGGAAGGATGGAAGACTGAGTCAACCTTGAACTGGTCATGATCAAACTCCTGGCAGCAGACTTAGAGAGCCTGCTATCTAACCACTGCACCACCACAGCTACCAGCAATTGCTTTTTAAAACCTTTCTAGAAAAAAGAAATGGCTTTCAATTTTGCTTTTAAAGAAAAAAGTTTCATGAAACTCTCATGGGTAAGAGGTGCAGTTTGGGCACATCTCTTACTCTTAACATAGTCAGTAGATATGCATGAAACTCCTATGCTTCTTTATACAGTCCTTCAGCAACTTCCTTGACTTCCTACACTTGCTTTTAATGACAGAAAAAGATACCCCGCAAAAAATCTTCTTCTGATTAAAGACTGTGTCCAGCTGGGGGAATTTAGAATAATGAAAATTACAGATATGACTACATTCTACTTAAACTAAAGGACAGGTTTCTGTTCAGCATTATTTTATACTAAAACCTAACTTCTGCAGCTTGCTAAAAGACTTTGAGCAATGGAGAAGACTCTAGCTGAATCAAGGGAAATGTAGGCCAGAGACAGTAGACACAAATAATGTGTGATGTCCAGTATGTCTCTTTCCTCAGTTGAGCATTTGCCTCTAATTGACTTATTGTTAAGAAACAGGCTGTCTCCAGCAAAGTAATTATTAAGTTGCTGGCCCATATATTTAATCTTTCAGAAATTAACAGTTTTAGTATCTCTTCCTTTCCCTTTCCTCTCCATGACTTTTATTTCTCTTCTGAACTGAGCTGTACAATCAAATTAATTTCTTTCCAGAGGGAGGGGAAATATTTCAACCTGTTAATCCTGCAGTCATAATGTCATGTTATCACAAAGAATAATCATATAGCATTAATTTATTAAAATTTCAAGAATTGGTTTGTGAAAGAATGGTATGGGAGTGAGGAAAAGGAAAAAATGATGGGAGTATTGTGAAGTAACTGTTGCATGACCTTTATTTGCACTTCATTACTGGCTGAAACTTGTCTGATTATTTCCTGATATTTTATGCATGTACAATTCTGAATTTCTATATAAATAGAAAGATTAATTTAAATGATTATTCAACATTTTTAAAAGTCTCCTGGGTATGCATATAAATGTAGGAAGATAATGTGATCCTGCCTGTGTGTTAGCATACTTTGCTGTACACTTTAGATTAAGTGAGGTATAAAAGTAATAATTCAATACTGTAATTACAGTATCTAGGACCAAGGCCAGAATCCTTCTGGTCTATTGACAATGTACTAGGTTGGATTGCATGAAAATCACTGTCGGTAAAACTGCTTGAGTCCAGATTTCCCAAAACGCTGAAGCTGTGAGATTAAATCAATGCATTTACTATGCCTGTCAGCATAGTACAGCACAGCCTGTTCAGATACTGAACACTTTATCTGTCTGCTGCACAAGACTTCAGCTATATTTTCCAGCAACTAAAGAGAGGGGTAAATAAGCAAGAATGTTTTCCATTCCATCTTCTCCTTTGGAAGGATTCTGAAGCAAATTAAATTCAATTTCTATTCCTTTCCTTTCCTTTCTGAAATTGAAGGCAAAGATAAGGACAAAATGTAAAACTGCAACTATAGGTATTAAACATACACACCATATTGCAACATGCAGAAGTCTTTAATTCAAAGTTTCAACTTGGACATTTTAGACAAGAGTATGTATCTATTTTCTGAGGATTTTTTGCATCCTGTAAAACTGCCTAATGCCATTTCAGAGAAAAGAACCCAAATGACAAACTTCATTTTAAAAAATGTTAATGACATTATTTCTTCCAATTTATAAATCTGTTTTCAATATTCTGTTTTATTAAGTGAAATCATCTATGTGGATCCAAAATACTTTAATTACAATGGTCAGTGTAACTTCTCTCTTATACATACACATCAGGTGTCTGCCAAATGAATGCAAAATAGAAATTAAAAAGAAATATAGATAGGTCTCTGTAAACAGTGTCCTTCACCAAATCTTTAATGTTATTCCATTCTTTTCTTTCCATTCTACAGCAAAAGGTTTTATTTTTTTAATCCTCTCTAGGGCTCTTCTTCAGAAAATAGTACATTACTAATAATGAGCCAAAATACAACCTTGAAAAGGATTTCAGAAAGCATAATTGCCCATCTTTGTGGGAAGAGCATATATTACTTGTCCATAAAAACCTTAATTGCCAATCACCACTGAGGACTTTTGGAGAATAAAATTTCATGCACATGTACATACACAATTCAAGTACTCCTTTCAAGAATTTCAAGAATTTCAAGAATTTCTGAAAGATGAAAAGCTTCTTTTCAAAATACAGCATGGTGGCTTAGTTCTATAGTAGTATTAAAGATATATGTAAAATAGTCCTTCTATATATGGAAAAATCCATTTTGGCTTCTATCAAAGAAGCAGTCATACAATAAGTGCTCCCCAATGTGCTTGAGTCAGAGTGGTAACCAACATGTTTGCTGTAGTGCTGGGATCACAAAACACATACGGTGTATTTTCTATAGCTCTGTTGAATATACTATGTGAATGTAAACCCCCAGTGGACTACAGACTTATAAAAGAAACTAGAACATCCAATTCTATCCATTTCACTGTATCAGAGTTGCCCAGCACATGAAGTGGCATACTTAATCTTGGCTTAAACTTGAAGCAAGGTAAATCATAGTTTATAATTGCATGTTACCTTCATCCAGCTATTACATCTTATTCAAGAAGCCCTGGTTAAATCATGGCTATTAATCTGATCCTATGATAGATATATTAGGCAGGTGCTACCCCAACATACTTTTTATCAGAAATAAGATCTCCCTTTTGAAACAGGAATAGAATCTGCCATTTCTTTCCCAGTTGACATCTCCTAGCATGTAAATCAGGGCTGTCAAACTTGGCTGGATACATCATGGTCTGGCCACGCCCATGCCCAGTTTAGCAAAGGGGAAAAAGTCATGATACATCACATGATGCCGCTTTGATAATATGAGTTTGACATCCTGATGTAAACTGTCTCCAGCAGCAGCCATCTCTAACTTCTCTGCTGACAACAGACTAGTTAACTGACAGATGTTATTTTTAGAGGGTTCTCAATATAAAGTTGTATTGCGACAGTGAGTCAGGAAGCTATTTAGAAATGTACATACCTTTAATGCAAATTGAAATGGCAACTCCAGGCAGTGGTCAGATGCACAGCAGCAGGGACTTAGTATAACTCTGGTCCTCAAGCCAGCCACTGCATTTGCACTTCGATGTTACCTGTTCTAATGTTATTGCTATTACTATGGCAATGAATCCTTGAAGTGAAAGCTATCTTCTGAAAATCATTCTGGTTCCAAATCCTATTCAAACTACGATAGTATTCACAGTTCCTCTTAATCTTGCTGTGCTTTGCTGTTAAACTGGCTTGCTCACTAAATGAAATGAATGTCCTTGAGAAACTGACAATTTTGCGGGCTGAATGCTATTTGTATACAAAAACTCTGCTAAAGCACTGAGCAGCAGCTGATGGAAAGAATAAGACATCACAGTTTTGAGAAGTGTGCATATGTCTTTCAACATATTATTCACATCTTCAAAAGCAACGCAGAGATGAAGATTGAACTAATTAATGAACAGTGGGAATTCAGGAAACAGGTGAATATAATTAGTATTCCATTTAAGTTAATACTCCATCCATAGTGAAATTTATTTCTTTTGATAGGATTACATAAGTAGTGACTGTCAATACCTCTCATCTGCTAGTGGAAACTTGAAAATATTATTTAAGTCAATCCAACCTTACATATTACTACCATTTCCTTTTCTGTGATTCCTGGAATTGACAATATTTGTTGGAAATTAATGGTAAAAAGGAACATTGAAAAATTAGATCCAAAGCTTTTCCATATGGCACTGCAGGTTTTACCTGCTTCTGCTCCACATGTAAATGGGTTGGCTTAAGAAAGTGTTATATATTCTTCAAATCCCTCATCTCTTTTGGCTGCAGTGAAGGCCATGTGTTCTAAATGAACTACAGCTAAAGTGGCCCCTCAAAACCAACACCAATTGCTTTCTCTTCTTTGCCATTCTACTGGGTTCAATATTTCTACTATCCCAAATATAATCCAAAACTACTTCACCTGCTAAATCTGTTGTTTTACTTGGGAGATGAAGGTGCAGTTAAGAGTTCTGATAGCACAGTGATTTGAATGCAGTACTGCAGCCTACTTCTTTCTGATGACTGCCTTCTGCCGGCAGTTTGAGTCACAAGGTTTCTCAAGCTTATGGTTTACATAGCTTTCCATCTTTCCAAAGTTGTCAAAATGAGGACCCAGATTGTTGGGAACAATATGCTGATTCTGTAAACTATCTAGAGATGTCTGTAAAGCCCTGGGAAGTAGCATATAGGTCTAAGTGTTATTGCAATGCTAAGGAACCTGAATAATCTGCCCTTAAAATCACCTTCAAGTTTTAGTTATATAATCCAATATATCCAGCACTTATGTTATCATTAAGTCATTAAATTAAAAAAAATATTTTCCTATTGCTTTTTTGTGTATATGAAAATAACATGAAAATAAGTTGCTTTTTTTTTTACTTCTGGTTTGAAATGCAGATGGAAACTTGAAGGCAAGAAATAAACTGCTGAAAAACTTAAATCTATAATGATACAGCACTGCAGAATTTGCTTAAGTAATCCTTTTAAGTATAACAAAATATTTTGCTAATTTGTGGCACAACATGAAATGCTGTCCTTTGTTTTGGGGAAATAAATCAATATGAAATAAATTCAACTCAAGTGAATGGATCTGATTTATTCCATACTGCCAAGATATGTAATTTTCTCCATGGTTTCAAGTTGATCCTAGGAAGTGAGCAGATTAAATAGGAACCACTTGGTAAAGGTCAGTCTTGTTCTTTGCTACAAAGATTGAATTATAATATATTGTTATATATTATTGAACATGATGCATGGGGTGGAGAGAGTTTTATGTTGTGGATATTTAATGCTGCAAGCTGCCCAACCTTTATGGCCACCCTACACACATATAGTCATTGTGTGTGGGATGATTATAAAAACGTTAAATAAAAGTAAAATATGTTAATGTTTAATATGATAAAGTCACAGCTATAGCATTTCCATTTTGTATGGTATTCAAAATTTATTCTGAAACTCGGCCAAGCTGTTAAGACCTGAACTTATGTCCTACAAATTTAACAAAGTAATATATCTGACAGAACTTTGCACTTTAGATTCATTCTAAGAAAAGTTCACTTTTGAAATAAAAAATACATATTTTGATTCTCAAAACTATAAATTGTATCTTGGTCTTGTACAACTTTTACAGAGGACAACTGCTATCATTTTCTGGACAATCTTTATATGAGATGATTCAGGACAACCAATAAGCCTGTACAATAGTATCTGAACACTAATAACCTCACGACTCAACTTCACATCAAGCTTTCCAACAACAAAAAGGCAGCAGGCGAGATGAATATCTTTAATGAATAGCCCTTCATCTGCTTTATTCATATGTGTAAAATGTGCGAGTGGCTGAATATACAGCCTTGCCTCATTTCTTTGCCAACCAGAAGCCAGTCTGTTTTGCTATATTCTGTTTGGACTGTGGCTTCACTAATCAAATGGTGATTGTAGGTCTGAATGAAGACAATGAGATATTTTGGTATTCCCATTTTTTGAAGAAAATTCCATAGTTTGACATGTTCTCCAAAATCAAAGGTCTTTATATAATCAGTGAGATACATTTTGATGTCTTAAGACACTGATCTGTGTTGGATAATTCTAAACATCATTTGGTGAGGGTAAAAAATTAAAAATATTTATTGTTAGTATGAGTAATTAAAAATATTTATAACAGTTTATACACTCTTTTAAATTTTGTTTCTTTGGTATCAGGATGTGGAGTGACTATTTTAATCTATCGATTACTGATCATGCTAGATTTGCTGGCATATTTATTTAGAATGTTTACCGATTTTTTTTTCTGTTAGTTACCATATTTAGATAGATATTTCATAAATATTTATGGTTTTCCATCAATAATGACTGGAGTTTAATTTCAGATTCTATTTCAATTGTCTACTTTATGTATTTATTTTTCCTTCTTTCTTCCCAGCATTTGATGGGAGCAAATAAGCAATGCAAGAACTGCAGTGTTGCCCCGAAGAGAATCATAAAGACTCATCATGTTCAATTTAATTACAGATCTACTAGATATAGACAAAGTCTATACAATTCTTTTATTATTACCATTTTTTAAACAACCCCCTCAAATGCAAGGAAATGTTTTGCGAGACTTAGAGTTAGATAATATTTAGTTATGAGGGAATTTTTTTATGTAGCAATAAAGGTACCCATTTATGTTTTATACAACAGTTTTTCATTTTTACTGCCTATACATATCTATGTTTTTTTTAAAAAAAAACCATGCGATTTATTGTCTGCTAATCAGTTTACCCAATAGGTTCTTCCATTTTTATTTTGCTTTAGGGCCTCACAAATCATACCAGCAGTCTGGCCTATCCTGAGACTGAAAAACCAGCAACCATTGGGACTTCTTTAGCTGCTCACTTATCATTAGACCTTATTATTTCAGTAATTTTTATATGTTTTGTAGTGCTTCTTGCCTTCTGCTTTTGAGCAGTACTCAATACTAAATGCATAATTAAAGATATTTAGTCATTTCTTTTGAAGAGTTGGGGTTGTTGTTTCCATTAACATTTCATGTCTATAGTCTATAAACATGCAGAGATTCTCTAATCCAAATGAAGAGCCTAATGCATCGCTTTGAATGCCTGGCATCTGCTGTGAAAAGTAGTCTAATCTGTCTGATTGCTCAGATTTGTTTAAAAAGGAATTTGTTCTGCCATTCATTAGGATGGGATAAACACAAATGGCTGTAGCTTTTTGTTTTGTTTTGTTTTTTCATTAGAAAGGGATTAAATATGAGAGGGCCTGATATGCCAATTTTATTCAGCTACATGTTTTGAAAAGACTGACTTTCAACCATAAGGGATGTTGAGTGTCTGAAGTTGGACAAAATCTCATAGAGTGGTTAGTAGAAAGAAATCAAAGAGTAAAACTAATCCAGTTATGGTTTTGAGGCATTTGGTAGTTGAAGCATTTGGTAGTCTTACAAAAAGGATATAGGAGGAATGGGAAAATGGAATATATATTTGTCTATCTCCAGATTTGTAGTTCCTCTTGCATGAAAAAAATGATGGGAAAGAGAAGAAACTGGATGATCCATTCATGATCCATTTTGCCTTGCAAATGACAAATATTTTACCAGTAATATTTAAATGCCCTAAGCCAGCAGTGTACTTTTTAAGGTAATATTAAATATTTATGGAGCCTAAAAATCTTGTAAATCAGTAGAAGTTTGTCCTTTGTAAGGACCTGCCTCAACTATCTTGTCAGGAAAGCATGACCCTTGAAAAAATGGTATTTCAAAAAACCTACTTACTGAAAGAAGTGATTGCAGAAAAATGAGTCAGACTCTGAAGATTCCCATATGAAGCATTAAGCTAATTTCCATGTTCAACCCCCACCAGTAGCCAATATGATGCCACAAAAGTGTTATGAGAACTCCAAAGCAAGCTGGTGATAATAGGTTATTCTTGGAAAGCTGTGGCCTTGGGTAACAGAGTGAAACCAATTGGGAGGGAACCTATTCTGATGCAGTCCTCCTCCCTAATCCCCATGTGGTTACAGAAAAAGTGAAAGCATTCAAAACATTCAATTCCAAGAAGCATCCCCCTTCCTTTTGGAATGGCGGTGTTCTGACAGGGACCTAACATTGTGTATAATGCTATAGAAAATGTTATTTCAAATATACTGTATACCTCACAAACTATTTAATAAAGTTGATTGAAATCACTTTGGTGTTGGAGATGTAGATCAAGCATTGGAATATTAATCCGGTGGTCTGATTAGGAATGCATCATATAAGATGGCTAGTATGACTTTAGCCCAATTATTTCTTTTATAGATTAATGTGTTCTGCCTGATGATATGTTTCAATGTTTTAAGTTATTAAAAAACAAAGTATTTGCACAGCATATGATATAATATTGTATGCTATAAATCAATGCTTGAATCACCCCCCCCCCATTTCCACAGAGGAGTGAAGAAGAAATATTTCAAGCAATATCTTAATATTTCACTTTTAAATATAAAAATATTCTGTTTATAAAATATCTGACTTGACATCATGTTGCTTACACCAGGGATGTCAAACTGGCAGCCCACAAGCCGGCTGCATCACATGCAAGCCACAACCACCCAGCTCTGCAAAGGCAAAAAATGTTGTGATACGTAATGATACATCACCTGATGCGTTTGACACCTGTGGCTTACACCATCACATGTAGGATTTTGATTGATGAAAGCAATGTGCCATTTAAGTTGAATGTCTAATACAAGCCATCTTCTTTTGTAATTTTTTGTGTGCATCATATATCTTAGTTTGCACTTTCAAATCTCCTTTTATTTCTTTTGGACAGTTATTTGAAGGGATACTTGGTCTTGTTGGAGACTCAAGCACAGACTGTCATGCAATGTATTGAAGCTAATCTGCCAGTTAGGAGCACAGCCCAGGAGCAAAGCAGGAAAGTGAAGTGATAGTCCACTTCTAATGACACTGTCACTTTGCTGAATAATAGATACTTTTTGAATGTGCAATTAATGTGTGGATTTGGGGTTTTCATGAACTGTAAGCCATAATCATCTCAATTATGACATATCATGGTTTGAACTATCTTGCTTTGCATGTAATTAGTCTATCTCATATATTAGTTTCACCTTTTAAGTTGCATTACTGAAATAAATGAACTTTTGCACAATATTCTAATTTTTTGAATTTCACCTGTATATAAAAACTTGATTCCCCTCCCTTAATACATGCATTTTTTTTTTTATTTGCCTGAAGTACCTATGGTTTGTATTAGGGTGTGTGTGGGTATGTGAAAAGGCCATTTTGTAAAAGTTCGTCTGCGGTATCTGCTGTCCCGCATCAAGATGGGCGACTCATGAAAGGGAGCACAGGAGGAAGAAAACACAGCAGGCTGGG
>BHEV01034911.1:0-11199 GCA_004319985.1 Emydocephalus ijimae | reverse complement strand
TTCTTAAGTTTTCGCGGGTACTTACATGTATGGCATTCAGCTTTGTTCGGGTATTTTCCCACGTCATAGTAGTGGTGCTTTTAAAGTTGTAGCAATGTTTCAGCAGAATCTCATCTGCCGTCATCAGGCTTCTGTATAGCCGAACAAAAATACCTGAACAAAGCTGAATGCCATACATACATACATACATACATACATATATATATATATATATATTCTTAAGTTTTTGCGGGTACTTAGATGTAGGGTATTCAGCTTAGTTCGGGTATTTTCCCACGTCATTGTAGTTGTGCTTTTAAAGTTGTAGCAATGTGTTCGTCTGACAAACACAATACAGAAACCTGATGATGGCAGATGAGATTCTGCCAAAACGTTGCTACACGGGTACAGGTATGCAGGTTTTGGTGTGTTCGGGTCTTTTCCCATGTAAGATTGAGAGTATCTTGGCAATGTTTCGACGAGGTCCCACTCACCATCTTCAGGCTGGTGCTTTTGGCTTCATGCTTGTGTGAGCAAAGCGTGATCAGAGCTGCCGTCTCTATAGATATTGGTGGGGAGGTGTGGTGTGCTGGCTCTGATGTAAGTGGGCTGATTGGCTGTGTTATTATTTCTTGATTGGTTGATGGAGTTGATGTTTGCAGATTGGTTGGCTTTTTCGTAAGAACCTGTGTGGCTGAGGTACTGGCTGTGTCTATCAGCCTCCTGTGTTGTACCAACCTGGGTAATGGGCTCTATGATGACCTTCTGAGTTCTATTGTTTTGACATCTTGGGTCTTGTGCTGTGATCTCCTCAGTTGTAATGACCTGGGTAATGGGCTGTGTGATGACCTTCTGAGTTTTATTGTTGTGACATCCTGGGTCTTGTGCTGTAATCTCCTGGGTTGTTGGCTGTGTTGTAACATCCTGAGGTTTTGTGTTATAACCTCCTGAATTCTGTGATGTGATATCCTGAGTGGGTGGCTGTGATATGACGTTCCGAGTTTTGGCCTGGCTCCAAGTTTGAGGCCTGGCTATCTGCTCATGGCGTGTGTCAGTTTGCTTGGTTTGGGGATTGGGGTGTGTGGCAGCTGGTGATGCAGCCATGGTCTGGTTTCTGGATGGTGATTGCCTTTCGTCTATGTGGTGGGTTTGGATTTGAATCTGGTGAGGGAAATTGGTGGTGGCATCATGTGTTGTTTTGGGTCCGGTGTTGATTTTTGTGGCTGGGACTCATTTGTTGATAAGGGCTAGTTTCCAGATGTCTGGTAGGTGGGAGCTATCATCCCGTTTATTCATGTTGTGGGGATGTTTCTCTATTTTGATGGCTTCCTTGATTATTCTCTTGTTGAAGTGTTAATCTCCAATACTGAACACTTCAACAAGGTTTTTCAGATAGTGATGAAGCTCCATCAGTTCAAGCAATCTAATTGATAGTCAGGGATATTGAAAACTGAAACCAATCTATCATCTGGTCCATCATATTAGAATAATCAGTACTTTTGATCCACTTGATACTCAATACTAGCTGCTGCCAAGAACAATTGAAATTAGCCTATAGCTAGTGGATGTAACACTAAGATTTTGACACACCTAAATTTCTTGCAACAGTCCTAACAGCCTAACTCATTGAACTATTAGATGCTTTATTCACATTTTCAGATGGGAAAAAAAAACAAGAAAGCTTTTTGTTTTCATGGGCATTTATTAGAAGCCATGGTTATATCATATATTTCCTATAATATACAAATCAACAGTGAAATAAAAGGATCTTAAGAAATTTTATGGAGAGTTTGGTGTAGCCTTTCTCATATAACAGGGGTCCCCCAGGCCAGGACTTAGTACCAGGCCATAGCCTGTTCAGAACTGGGCCGCAGAAGCTGTGGGCAAGGGTACATGCAGCTCCACTTTCACAAGCAGCGGGTCAATGGGCAAGGGTGTGCATCTGAGGCTCCATTTGTGTGAGCCACAGGCACCCACAATCATCTGCCACTATAATGTTCTCTAAAGGTACTGAATTACAGCTCCCAGAGTTTCTTGTAACCTGTCCATCAAGCAGATTGATACATAAAATACATCATTTCTGAAATATGCAGAATGAAAGATTATCATAATATATGAACTGAATTATCATCTATATAAGCCTTCTCATATTGTCCCCTTCCTATGTTGGAGCAAATAATTTCAGACAACCTGGTGCCTGTCATTGACGGCTTTATAGAGTTAAAATCAGCTCTTTAAATTGCACTGAGAAGCTTTAGTGGTGTTTGGTAGTGCAATGGTTAGAATGCAGTGCTTAAAACACTGTTGTAGGCTAACACTGCCCACATACCAGGAGTTTGATCCTGACCAGCTCAAGGTTGACTCAGCCATCCTTCTGAGGTTGGTAAAATGAGGACCCAGATTGTTGGGAACAATATGTTGATTCAGTAAACCATTTAGAAAATGCTGTAAAACATTATGAAGTGGTATATAAGTCTAAGTGCTATTGATATTGCTACTGAATTCAGAGATGCACATCTAGAAAAACTGGAATATGTGTGCTTTCATTGTCTGTGAGACAGTGATTTGAAACTGAAACACCAACAAACAAATTGGCAGCTGGCACAGCAATGGGAAGTGTCAACCATATGGTGCTCAAAAACTAAAATATTTATTTGATGTGTCTTCAACAATCTAAAATGGCCACATGTGCTTTAAAAATGAGGACATTTTTGATTCTACACATACCACTTGTATACCACTTGTAAAAATAACGTTTGTACCACTCTTCAAATGATATCTACTTTTACCTAAGGCACAATGTTCAGAAATGTGCTAATAATTTATATTTCCTGCAAACAATGTATCTCTCAAACTTCCATAGAAAGCTAAGAATGAATAGACCTTCCCACTCAATTTGACATCCATTTTGACATCCATTTTAAAAAACATTTTCAAAAAATGGGAATAATCAGAGTAATTTCTTTTAAGGGAGAATTTACAGTGGAATATTTTTCAAGGGAAAGATACTGCATATTATGCTATACTATAGATATTATAATATAGTATTAAAATGGTTCAGTTTAAAATTTGGGCAGGAGGTGCATATTGAAATATAAGTGGGGGAAGCTTCCAGTGGCACTTCTGTTGAAGATGGACCAAAGACCGCAATTGTGCATGGCTTCAATCCGTGCTTATCCTGTTGGAGGGTCCCAACAGGACAGGATCCATCTCAGATCCACCTTGGAGGAGTGGGGGAAGAGGGGGAAACCATCAGCCAGGTTGAGGGGAGCTGCATCTCCCCTCCTTGGATAGGTATACTCCCCTTGAAGACAGGAGGTAGCAGCAATTTTAATGGCTGCCCTGAAGACGGAAAGCTTCCGGGACTTAAGTATGTGCTAAAGCAGTGAAAGAGTGAGCGGCATGTAACCAGGCAAAGGATTTTGGATTTTTTTAAAAAACAAACAAATTTTATTAATTTTTAAAGACATACAAAGCATAAGACATAAAAACATAAAACCTTTTTTCTGAAAGTTATTTGTAAATTCTAAGCAAATAAAACATTTTATACATCATTGACACATCTCCTTATAAACACATAGATATCCTTTCATATTCCTCATTATTTCTCCTGATACTTTCCTTCAATTATATTTCTTTTCTATATTTATCTATTTTATATGTTTTATTCACTATTCTTATTTTTCCTTTCTGGCTTGCTTTATACTCTTCTATCTTTTAATCTCCATTATCCTTTTCTAACATTCCTCCAAGGTTTTATTTGCTCAATCAAGCATAAACACACAGAAACACAAACATAAAAACATAAAAAACCTCTTTTCTGAAAGTTGCTTAGTTCCGGGTTAAAACTCTTGGTACAGACACAAATTCAAGTTCATATTCATTTTGTATATCATTCCATATCTTATTAGCATTTTCAATTTTCTACATAGCTTCTCCTCTCTTTTAAATTATTTTAGTTTTATTTTATTTATCTCATCTCAATTCAAGTCATCAAAGAAAAAATTCTCCTGTACACTAATTGGAGTATGACAACTTTATCTCTTTCTCCTATATTTATAATACTTAATATAGAATACATAGCTTACATTGGGACTCTGTCTGGTACATTCTAAAATTATACAATATTATCAATACCAATACAAATCTATTCATTAATATTAATATTCATTTATATCTTAAACACTTAGCACATTACTTTTCAATTAAATCACATACTTTTATGGGAGCACCTACTTTCCATAGTTATTCCCCCCACACATCACATATTATAAATCATTATTTCATTAAAATGTTCCCCCTTCTCCTACTTCAAATCTCTCATTTCACAAAAAATTTCACTAGGATAACATAGTGTAATCATTAATATTAACAATCATTTATATCTTAAGCATTTTACCCATTTCAATTAAATATCATACCTTTGCGGGAACACTTATGATTTCCAAAATTATTTCCCCCCCCATCACATAACTTAAATCATTGTTTCATTAAAGTATTCCCCTTTTCTTAACAGAAATTTCACTAAATTATACATATTTTATCACATTTTAAATTACATATTGTTTCCAATTTTCTAAAGTTATTTCTAAGTACAAATGTAAAAAAACAATCTTATGTACCTTTCCAGAATCCCTTTTTCAATAAAGTTTACCCATTATCTCTAAATGACTTTTGTTTCTTTGCATCTTGCTCCCCACCATTAAGGCTTCTCATCCCTTCCTTTCTCCCTTGTTTCTCCTTGTCTTCTTCACCACCTTGTCTCTCCACCTCCCTTTTATTCTGCTTTCCTCCTTTCAGTTGTTTTCTAACATAATATCCCCTTTTCACCCCATTCTTCTCCTTTTTGGCTGTTTTTCCAAGTCTCAAAATCTTCTTTCCCTTTTTCTCTTTCTCCTTTCCTTCCCCGACCAAAGTCACTTGTTCATCAAAGATGGCTTCTTCTTTGTCCCAGTCATCCTGTTGCACATTCAGTTTTACATAAGTACAAACCGCCATTTCTAAAAATTGAAAAAGAGTGCCAAGAACATCCTTCCCTTCTTGCTTTTCTTTTTCATATTTTTGGTATACAAGTTTCAATCCATCCACAAGTGATGCCATTGCATAGAGAAAAAGGTTTTCCAAACAACCACCCAAGTCCTTTCAATCAGAAAGAATTCTCAGAGGTTCCAGAATCAGCAAACAATCCAAACAAGCTGTTTTCCCTAAATACTTTCTCCTTCTTCACTTTCTCTTTCCAGGGTTAAAGTTTAATCACAGAGTTCCATTTAAGATATATCTTTTAGAAGTCTGATTGATGTTTAATAACTCTTTGGAATTTTAGGCAATCTTCTCCTTATTTTCAAATTTGCTCCAATTTTTTTCCCCTCTCCCTTCCCACTCACAGCCAAAAAGATTTTTTTTCCTTTAAATGTTCAGAAATCCTTATCCCTTCAACATTCAATTACCTCCAATGCAGGTTTTTGCATTTCTCTTATGATTCCATCCGCTGTCACATTAGGAAGGAGAGTGGGAAAAAAAAACCTTTCCCTTTTAGGATATTCGCCGCTTGTAACTCTCTCTGGAAACAATGTATCCTTAGCAGCCTTCAAGATTCCAGGACACTCTCTCTTGCTTTGTCCTGGTCAAAAACAGCTTTCACAGCTCTTCCCTCTTCCTCCTGCATGATCTTGTCCGGCTGCAGGTTTCTTTGCGGTGGCCATTGCTGACCGCCGCTCCTCTGCCTTGGGAAAAGGAGGTTTTGCTGGATGGGGAGGGGGTCTGCGACACCCCCAAACCCCCTATCCGGATCCCCCCTGTCTTCAGCTGCCTCTACGGGGCAGCTATATTCCCCAAATCTGAACGGATCGGGGGAACCTTGGCAGCGAACGCAGCAGGGATCACGCAGTATCACGAATCTCTGCCGCTGCTGAAGCCTTGCAAACCAGAAGTCCAGGATTTTACAATTTTTTTTGACAACCCTGAGAAACAGAAGGAAAGAGCCCTCATTTAAGAGTGTGGCAGCGGCGAATGGAAAATAAGAGGAAATTATAAGGTAAATAAAAAAATGATTATAAAAGGCCTATAACAGAATTAGAGACCACATTTGGAATAAGATATAGAAATTGGCATTAATTAAGCATTGGATAGAATGCTGGACTTGCCCGGAATTGATTATAGTTAAAAGAGCTAACTGTCAAAAATTAGTGGAATTAATTCAATTGAAAAGAGAAAAAAGAACTTTGAAAAGTGGAAAGCAATGCAGGGCACCATCTAATGGTTAAATACACTTTTTCTCTTATGATTTCATGGAAAATTACTGGTCTTACAAATGTATGAAGGAGAAATGAAATGAAATAAAAGACTTTATAACAATAACCCCGGAAGCACCAAAAAAAGGGGAATTGCAGCAAAGGTACAAGTGAAGATAATATATTGGGACTGTTTGGTGTTGATTGTGACAAGGAGACAGAAGAATTAACAAGAGGAATTGAGATAAACAGATATTTTTGGCATGGATAAAAATAAAAGACTCTGACTTTTAATAAAATAAAGAATAACTCAACTGATTTAAAAAATGGAAGAAATAGGAAAAGAATTCAAGTTGAAACTGCAAACTGTGAGAGGAATATTAAAAGAAAGAATAGAATTATTAGACATACTGGCAGAAAAATTAATTGCAATGCAGTTCACAGAAGAACAAAGAAAAGGAGGAGAAGTTAAAGGAAGAGGAAAGCAGCTTAGAAGAGCACAAAGAACAAGGGAAATTGCAAAAGGACATGAAAGGAATCAAAATTAAGACATTGATGATAGATGTAATAAATAAAAGGGAAAATACTTTCCAAGATTAAACAAAAGAAGAAGCTGTACAAGAAGAAATTCCAAAAGAGAGAACAGGAAAGGGTGGGGGGGGAAATAAATGATTGGCAGATGAAAATAAAAACAATACTAGAGGAAAAAAGAGGAGTTAAGAGGAAAGACCAGAAAAACTGGTCAAAATTACAAGAAACTATAAGGCCAAGAGATTAAGAGATAAGGATTAAAAATAATATAAAGGGGGAATACCACATGGAAATATATTTTTGTATTTTAGAAATGTAGATTGGGGAGATTTGAAGTTTAAAACTTATTGGGAATTACCTTCAGATTATTATATAATTATATATAAGAAAAATGATGATAGAGTTAGAGAAATCAAAATGGCTTTATTGTTATCAAATTGTATATGTATGTATATGTATGTATATATATGTGTGTGTGTGTAATTGATTATTCAAATGATATCAGAAAAACAGTGAATATGGTAAGCTAGAAAAGATTATGCTATTATGACCAAAAACGTGTAATGAAAATTAAATAAAATTTTATAGGTTAAACTTGATTATATGGAAACAAAAAGGACATTTAATTCTCTCTTTTTTTCTCTTTCTTTTTTGTATACATATTATATTAGACATGAAATAAAAATGTAATTGATTATATAAAGGATATGAGAAAATAGAGAATATGATAAACCAGAAAGGATTATATTGGAAAGTAAAGTATTTGTAATGAGAGTATTATATTATGATTAAAAAGGAGGGAAATGAAAATTTAATAAAATTTCATAGGTAAACTTTGGCTAAGTGAAAACAAAGAAAAAATATGAAATGGTTATATGAATATCTCTGGAATAAATATAAGATTTATTGTAGACTGGATCCTGTGTGGATCTTGAATATATTAGTTTTATTTTATTTTTACTCTTGTTTGTTTGTTTATTATATATCAGCTTTGAGAAAGTTAATGAAGATAATAATGAATAATGTAAAATAAAAAAGTGGTAAGCTGAAAATGGAAATAATAGGGGATAAAGAGTGGAAAATATATGTGAGGATGAAATGTTTTTGATATTGAATTAATGAATTGAAATATGAAGTGAGAACTTATTTAAAGATCAGTGGAATAGATAATGATTTGATATGAAATTATATAAGAAAGCTGGAAATGTAATTATGACTATTTATAAATATTGTAACCTGGAATCACATTGCTCACTTAAAGAGATGTGTAAAAAATAAAAATAAAAAACCTTTAAAAAAAAGAAATAAAATTGGGGAATAGAAAAAAGTCATTTATTTTATGTAGAACTGAAATTTGCAAGTTCTAACTGCTGATTTGGTATGATTGCACTTTTTGCTATTTTTTTTAATAAAAGTAGTGTGCCATTTTGCCTAGCTGATGGGACACTGTAGGATGTTGTCTGCCACAAATTTCATTGCTTGTCCAGCTATTTCTTTGTAGCACTAAACAAGAGAGAGTTTGCTTGTTGTTAATTGTCAGTTCTTCCCCCATTCCTGTGACATGAGTTTAGTGCTCTTTCAGAAAATCAGTAGCTCATTGTTCAGAAGTTGCTGAATGACAAATCATAGAAAGAGAACACTTTATACCTGTAATTTATAATTTATACGATTTTGCAGATGACTAAACCTTCAAAGCATCCATTTCTCTTGCCCTGTTCCCTCCCATGTTAAGAAGAGTGATTGGTGGTTGTTTTTTTCTGGTTCAGGTGACACTTGGCAGCCACAGAAACAAAGCCAGGGAATTCACCAATCGTTTCCCTTAACTCATCCTGTATTCATTCTTTAAACATAGCTGTTAAGTTCTGTGCATGGGTGCAAGGATGGAGACGAGCCAGTGAAACATTGAACTTCAAACTCTTTATTTACATGTGAAACAGCTCAGCTCAATGGCCAAGTTGGGCCCCTTTACATAGGCAACTCTTAACTTATTTAACCAATGAAAACACAGGGAGCGCTAGCTCCATTAACTAATGGGAGAGGCTCGTTAATAGCCAATCAGATTCTCCTGAACAGACCAATCCGATGTTGCTATTATCGGCCAATCAGAAGTGCAGGGCCAGAACCCTGCACTTTGCTTCAAGCTCTCAACAATCTTTATTAAATATTTATTGATTCACAACACCCCTTCCCCCTGGGTTCCATTTAAGGGGTGCGGTCATGTAGTCTTTGAGGTAGGCAGGTTGTTTTGATTGTCTATTAGATTTTCGTTGTCCTCCCGGTATTTGTCTAGAGTCTTGTTGGGGTAGGACGTTATCTGGTGAAGAGGGTGCCTCCTGTTCCGCATTCGAATTTTCATCGTCGCGACTGCTCTCAGCATCTCTTTGAGGCGAGGCCACCCCCATTCCGGATCCATCACGTGCTG
The DNA here is from genome assembly GCA_004319985.1 of Emydocephalus ijimae. Classification (NCBI taxonomy): domain Eukaryota; kingdom Metazoa; phylum Chordata; class Lepidosauria; order Squamata; family Elapidae; genus Emydocephalus; species Emydocephalus ijimae. The sequence goes on along the minus strand of BHEV01034911.1, from coordinate 2,037 downwards.
CCTCTGAGCGGTCATTACTACCGCTTAAAATTTCTGCCGCTTTGAATTCAGCTTCCTCGCTATCTCCTCCCCCCTCGGTTTGGAAATCAGGGGGCTCGGAGATCCCCGACTGTAGCCTTGAACGCAGCTGATCAATATGGCGCTTCCATATTCTATTGTCGTGACATTTCACGCGGTACGATCTAGGACTGGTTACTTGTACTATAGTTGCCTCGACCCACAACGGATCGCCCGAAAAGTTTCTAGCGAAAACCAAATTGCCTACCTGGAAATTGCGACATTTCCCACTGGAACCGTGTGGTTTTTCAGGTTCATATGATGGATGTAGATGGTCGAGGTGGGAGCGGAGCTTCTGTCCCATTAATAACTCGGTGGGAGTTTTATTGGTGACGCTGTGTGGAGTGATATGTTGCAAAAGGAGTATCCGGTTAATCTTGCCTTCTATATCGCCATAGTCCATTTTATGCAAGGTTTTCTTGACGAATTGTACCATGCGCTCAGCCCTTCCGTTGGCTGCAGGATGCGCCGGCAAAGTTAGCGCATGTCGAATACTGCGGTCCGCCAGGTACTGTTCGAAGGACAACATGGTAAATTGAGGCCCATTGTCAGATACTAGAACGTCTGGTAATCTGTGTGTCGCAAAGAGTCTGTCTAGTTTCCTGATGACTGATTCGGTCGTTGCATTCCTCATTTCATGGATTTCAAGCCAGTTCGAGTAGGCATCCACCGTTAATAAGAATGTGTGTCCCTTGGTAGGACCCGCAAAGTCCAGATGAATACGGGACCATGGTCCCCTTGGTGTTTCCCATTCAGTTGGGGTTGCTTTTAGCGGGGCGTTGCTTACTTCCTGGCATTTGCGACAGGCTTTTACCCATGTCTCTATCTGCTTGTCAATACCCGGCCACCACGCATAGCTTCGTGCGAGGGCTTTCATACGCACGATGCCAGGGTGTCCATCATGCAAGGTCCTTAGTATTACTGGTCGCAACCGCTCTGGGATGACAACTCTATCACCCCAGATAATGCAGCCCTTTTGAGAAAATAGTTCCATTTGCCGATTTTTGAATGGGGCGTAGTTGTCAGATATTTGGTCCAACGGCCATCCCCGCTCGACCCAACTGAGGACTCATGCTAAAATGGGGTCGCGTTTCGTTTCCATTGCGATATCTCAGGCTGTTAATGGTGGCGTTTGAAGTGTCTCAATCTGCAGTGTTGTAACCGTCGGAGCGGGGTCATCAATGGTCTCCAGAAGAGGTGCGCGGCTCAATGCGTCGGCATGGGGAATGGCCTCCCCGGGTGATGTTGCAACTTGTAATTGTATGCTGCCAAGAATTCTGACCAGCGGGTCATTCTGGGAGATAATATATATGGTGTTGGCCTATCTTCCGCTATTATTCCCAGCAAAGATTTGTGGTCAGTCACTATGGTAAATGCTCGGCCATACACATATTCATGAAATCTCTTAACTGCGGATACTATAGCAAGGGCCTCCTTATCAATTTGACTGTAGTTCCGTTCCGTTTTTGATAACGTCTTTGAGAAATAAGCAACAGGGGCTTCATTACCATTTGGCAAAACATGGCTTAAAATGGCGCCCACTCCGAATGGGGATGCATCACACGTGACTGTTAAAGGCAAAGTCTCGTTATACTGCATCAGGACAGCATCAGAAGTCAATAAATTGTTTACATGTCGAAACGCCTGTTCTTCTCTGTGTCCCCATACCCAGGTTGCTTTTTTGTCCAATAAATGATGTAGGGGTTCAGCTATGGTTGCTTTGTGAGGCAGAAAAACGTTATAAAAATTGATACGGCTCAGAAAAGCCTGGAGGTCGGCCTTGTTCCGGGGTTTTGGGGTGTTCTTGATTGCCCTGAGTTTGTTATCAGTGGGGTGAATGCCTTGACTATCAATTAAATATCCCAAAAATTCTATACAATCCGTACATAAACAACACTTTTTTTTTTTAACTTTGAGACCGGAGTCTTTAAATCTCTGGAGAACCAACCTCAGGTGTTCCTTTAGTATTTTCTGAGTTGG
>BHEV01034910.1:0-12342 GCA_004319985.1 Emydocephalus ijimae | reverse complement strand
AGCCTGCTGTGTTTTCTTCCTCCTGTGCTCCCTTTCATGAGTCGCCCATCTTGATGCGGGACAGCAGATACCGCACAAAATCTTGATCCTGTTGAATAACTTGGCTAAGATGGATGTGAATCTTAGCCATCATGGTCAAAGCCCAAATCTTTGTTAACTATACCACTTGGTTTCTTTTCTAGCTTGTTGTGATTTAATTTTTTTTTTTAATGTAGAAATTCATAGGCTTTCTTGGCATACAGGAATCCTTAAGTTTCTATTAAAAACCCTACATTGCTTTCGTGTTACTGAAATGTAACCTTTTATTCACTGACATTATGTCACAGTTCATCGTGTCAGACAACAAAGATGAGTGTTTTGTAAGCAACATATTTTGAGAATTATTGATTATCCACTGTGAAAATATCAATAAATAAGCTGTCCATGGATTCCCTAAAGAATCAGAATATTAAGGAGTGAGTGAGAAAAGTGCAACTTATCAACAAAAAACGGAAACGAACAAAATGTTTGACATACACTCACCTTGACAGCATATAAATTTAATAAATGAATAAAATAAATAAATAAATATATGTGTAGACTGTGGAAAAGAGATGGTTAGATAAAATGTCTCTTCTCTGGACATTTATTATTTACACTATGTGTAAAAATATTGCTGCCTTAAGTTGCTAAATGTCACTTTACTTGCTGCCTAATATGAAAGTCCTCAAATGTAAAATATAGGTAGTCCTCCAGTTACAAGGTTAAGTGCAGTTACCGCAATTGTTAAGTTAGTAATGCAGTTGTTAAGTGAATCTGGCTTCCCTATTGACTTGAAGGTGATAAAAAGTGACCACATGACTCTGGGACACTGCAATGTCATAAATATAAATATGAACCAGTTGCCAAGTGTGTGAGATAGAGAGTGCTTGCAGTTAAGATGCCACAAATATTTCTGAATCAGCAAGCATGTATGTAAGACTGTGCACATTTTATAGATATTTTTCTTTTTTCTTTGGCCAATTCTCAGCTTCCCACTGGTGGGAGTAGTACTTACATGGGAACACAAGAAAGACTTTCTCTGACAATGGTACCTTATTTATTTAATTTATAGAGTCACCCAGTCCTCAAAGGTGACTCTACACAACACAACGATAAACTAAACAGCCAATATAAAAGAGATAAAAATGAAAAAAATATCCATGGTAATAGATAATACAAAAACAAAAAACGCTAACCATGGGCAAAGGATTCCCAGTCAGAGAATGGTCTACAACAGGGGTGGGCAAACTACAGCCTGCGGGCCACATCCAGCCCATTGGTCTGTCCAATCCGGCCCGTCCCTGAAAAAAACCGCTGGGCATGGTGTATTGCCCTGTGCCGCGTGGCCCCCAAAGCTGCAAAACAGTGCGGAGCGCTCTCGGGGTAGGAAAGAAAAGAAGAACTTTGCAAAGGCCTCGGCCGGGAGTTCGAAATCACCTTCGAGTGCGACCTCTCCGAAGGTGAGTCCCCGCCAATCCCCCTTTTTTTCCCGGGGCTTCCAGGCTTAAACTTTGCAAAGGCAAAGTTTGCAGGCTGGAGCATCTTCCTGCTGAGGAGCGGGAAGGGTTCCGCCCGGTGGGTGGGGCGGGCTGCTTGGAGCGGGCTGCTTGGAGCCACCTAAAGCTAGGCCGCTGCTGGTGGAGCCTTGCCCTGCCTTAGTGCCCCGTTTCCCGGGTCGGCGGTCCTGCTCGGGCAGCACTTTAAAAGCCTGCTCCCAGCACCCAAGCAACTTCCCAGCAACTTTCTGCTTCCTTTTAACTCGTGGGCGCTCGCGCCTGGCCCTGAGCCGCACGGCGGAGGGGAAACCCAGCGGGTGGGCGGGCAGGCGGGCTGCTTGGAGGAGGCGACCCGGCGGCGCTCCGGGCTTCCCCTCCGCCATGCGGCTCGGGGTGAGGCGTGAGCGCCTGCGAGTTAAAAGGAAGCCAAAAGTTGCTGGGAAGTTGCTCAGGTTTCCGGGGCTTCCAGGGCTTTGCAAAGGCAAAGTTTGCAGGCTGGAGTGTCTTCCCGCCAAGGAGCGGGGAGGGTTCCACCCGGCGGGTGGGCGGGCTGCTTGGAGTGGGCTGCCGTGCAGCTCGGGGTGAGGCGCGAGCACTCGCGAGTTAAAAGGAAGCCGAAAGTTGCTGGGAAGTTGCTTGGGTTTCCGGGGCTTCCAGGGCTTTGCAAAGGCAAAGTTTGCAGGCTGGAGCATCTTCCCGCCGAGGAGCGGGAAGGGTTCCACCCAGCAGGCGGGGTGGGCTGCTTCGAGCCACCTAAAGCTAGGCCGCTGCTGGTGGAGCCTTGCCCTGCCTTGGTGCCCCATTTCCCGGCTCGGCGGTCCTGCTCGGGCGGCACTTTAAAAGCCTGCTCCCAGCACCCGAGCAACTTCCCAGCAACTTTCCGCTTCGTTTTAACTCGTGGGCGCTCGCACCTGGCCCCAAGCCATGCAGCGGAGGGGAAGCCCGGTGGGTGGGCAGGCGGGCTGCTTCGAGGAGGCGACCCGGAGGCGCTCCGGGCTTCCCCTCCGCCACGTGGCTCGGGGCTAGGCGCGAGCGCCTGCGAGTTAAAAGGAAGCTGAAAGTTGCTGCGAAGTTGCTCAGGTGCTGGGAGCAGGCTTTTAAGAGCTGCGCCCCAAGGAGCAACTGGCGGCCGGAGCGGCTGGGACTAGCAGTGGCGGCGAGGGGCCGACCTGTGCAGGGGGGGCCTGGGGCGGTTTTCTCCCGTGTCTGGCTTTGGAGCGGCCTGCCATGCACTCTTGGGCATCTGGCTCGCTGCGTCCTGGGCGTGCCTTTCCCTCACCTCTCAGCCAGCAGCAGCAGCAGGAGCTCCACTGCCGCCTCCTTCCTCCCCTAACGCCTGCTGTTGTGATGCGTATTCCCATAGACCCGAGCACCAGCAGGTGCTTCACACCTCCCTCCACGGCCTTCCCCTGTGGTAAGATGGGAGAGAAGAACAGCGGCACCCTCAGCGTGCCAGTGCCGGGACCTCGCATGCTCGGTGGTGGACGTCCTGGCTGGGCAGAGCGGCCAGGTCCTGGGAGAGGTGCGTAGATGTTTTCTGCCAAGCGGACTTCCCAAGCGCCCGGGAGGACTCGCGGTTTAACGGCAAAAGCGGCGGCGGGATGGGCGCTAGGCGGGCGAGGGGAAAGGCAGGCGAAAGCCCCCCCAAACACACACCTCAGCAAGCGGTTGCAGGGTTAGCCAGCAGTTTCTCGCAAGAGACTGAAGGCCGGTCTGCTCCCCCCAATTAGACGTTGATTCAAGAGGGAGGGTCAGCCCTGCTACTAACTGGTGGTTCACAGTTTATCCGTGGGCACCGGAGGAGTTATGTTTTGGGGGGGTGGGCGTTTATTTATTTCTTATCTTATAAGTGGCCAACTTGTGTAAGCTGAGGGGGTACATTCATATACACACACACACACACACAGTCGTTTATTCGTAGGGGAAGAATCTGTCTGTCTATCTATCTATCTATCTATCTATCTATCTATCTATCTATCTATCTATCTATCTATCTATGTTGTGTTTTTAATCGGAAGAATATCATGTCTGCGCATTAGGCACAGTGACTTGATTTTGCGGAGCTGTGTGCTGACCCGGCCCGTCTGTCAAATTTTAAAAGTCAATGCAGCCCCCGAGCCAAAAAGTTTGCCCACCCCTGTGATAGATGATAAATACATATAGATTTTATAGATAGATATAGATTGTTAGATATATATGATAGATCGAAAGATTGATAGATTTTATAGATAGATGACCTCTCTCTCTCTCTCTCTCCCTCCCTCCCTCCCTCCGTCTCTCTTTCTGGTGAATTCCTTAGTTGTCCAAAATAGTTCTTGTGTATCTATTTGGATCCAGATTTCACATTGATGGAAGTCAACGGAAAGGAGGTGGTTGTTACTCTACTGGATCTGGAGGAGCATCCAGAGCATGATGAGATTATTCTCCTCCACTTCCTCAAGGACCTCCACCCTTAATCCACCCTGCTTGGCTTCCGAACCTGAGCAGTGCCAACCATATGTTGCCCTTTATTGAGAGACCTGGAGAAACATACCCATATATAGTACCTACACGGGCAGCACAGTCCTTGAACAATGCACTTCAGTCAGAGGGAGATCTGAGAAAAGTGCATCTGTCAAATGAAGAGGGCCCTACTCCAACCGCTTAGCCACTCCTTCCCATCAATGCGTGCACGCACACTCTCTCTTCTTCTCTCCTGACACAAGCCACTGCTCGAAATATTGCCCTAGAAGATACACTGTGCAACCAACATCTCCTCTCCAAATTCCCTTACCCATAAAATTACATTGCACTCCATATGCTCGAGAGAGGCTGGATTGGGAGCCAGATTTCCCACCGCGATACCACCGCCTGTCTCCTAGCGTGTGATTTCTCAAGGCTTTCACACAACAGCAATCTTGCCGCTAGCATTTGCCTACCTGTCATCTCCCATTCTGGCCATGGCTGTTTCTGAAGCCTTGATATAGTCATTGTTAGACTTCGGCTGTCTCCTCCCTCCCCAATACTTCCAGCTGCGTCTTTTTTGCATATGAGCAGCTATTAATGCTCCTGCATAAGGCCACTTAATTGGGCTTTGCCGGCATTGATTCCCAACCTCTGTTCTGTCTCCCCCTCCTCTCCTTCCCTTCATGGCCATTTAGAGGGGTGGTCTGAATCCAGCATGTTTTCTGCATTTGAATGGAGCAGGTAAAAGCTTGGGTTTCAGGTTTGGTTAATTGGAGGGGGTTCATGGTTTTGAACTAAGGGGCAAGCTTTATCAGGGATAAGGATGGGAGGGGGCGGAGGGAAGGCAATTCTTTTCTTTATGAAAATTGCGGGACCTCCCCACAATAATTCCTCTTCAGCTGCTGCCTCACAGATGGACCTTTTAATTGAATTTTCTTACAGGCCTGAGGGAGGAAGTTCATTTCAGGTCAGGCGAGACAACTGAAGTGAAGCTAATGGCTGCAGTAGCTTTTCAGTGGGAGCAGAGGAAAAGTGTGTGGTTTTGTTGGCTCCCCTTGTGCTGAAAAATTTTCAATTAAAAATAAGACCCCCAAATAAAACAAACACACAGAAGCGGGATGCGTTTTCTGAATGCGACACGGTTTCTTTCTGAACGCGACACGGTTTTTTTCCTGTATAAGTGACATCAAGATCCTTTATTGTGGTGATAATAATCGCTTGGTGGTTCTCTAGTCGACTTTAAGATGCTGCAGTTTTAAGCTTGCAAATAAATATCAAGTTTAATCAGGCTTCACTGTGTCTTCACTCAGGCCACACTCATTGGCTGGAATTATATATCGTAGTCCAATTACATCTGAAAGATACCAGTTCAGGAAAAGTTGAACCACAGAACAATATGATTCTGTTTGACATTCGGTGGTGCAAATACCTTGTGAGAAAGATGGACAACTTTATAATGAAAAAGTTTATTTGGAGGCTGCAATATTTACAGAGATCCAGCTTAAAGCAAATAGAATTCTTTATTAGAATATTGGAATCTCTTCTTATTCATGCATAATGTTGCCTAAGTCCTCTTTGCTTCTAAGTTTAGATTACAGGGTCCCCAAACTTGGCACCTTTAAGACTTGTGGATTTCTCCAGTGCTGGCTGGAGAATTCTGGGAGTTGAAGTCCACAAGTCTTAAAATTGCTGAGCTTGGAGAGCTCTAGTTTGGAAGCTGTAAAGAAGAATAAAGGGCTGTCCTTTACATCCACCTAACTAGGACACAACCTCTTTCTTTTGTCCTGTCCTGAGGATAGTGCCTTCATATTCATCCCTAGCCCACCTCTGAGGCAGCATAAAATTGTCCTTAATTGCTCTGGCCTTAAGCTGGGCCTTTTTCCCTTTAAGTAGGCAAGAAAAAGCAGCAGTTCTGCTCTGAATGCAATTCTCGTGCTTTCATCCACTGCTCACAGTTGGGGTCACAGTCTGGAGACTCCTGAGGTGAAATCAGCACACCAACTATGCTTACTCCTGCCCTGGCCATAATCTTCCATTGATGCTGCTCATCTTTGGGCAGTGTGAAAAATCTGATGCTGTGGATAATCTTCTATATCTACCAAGTCTTCAGTTTAGATCAGGGGTGTCAAACTCGATTTCATTGAGGGCCGCATCAGGGTTATGTTCAGTGGTGGGATTCAAATTCTTTCACTACCAGTTCTGTGGGCGTGGCTTGGTGGGCTTGGCATGGCTTGCTGGGTGTGGCTTGGTGGGCATGGCAGGGAAGGATACTGCAAAATCCAAATGTAGGTAGTCCTCAGCTTACAACCACAATTGAGTCCCACATTTCTCTCGCTAAGTTGTTAAGTGAATTCTGCCCCATTTTTGTTAAGAATATGTCACCTAACAGCTATTTGTGTTAGAAATATATAAACCAGGACAAACATTTTAAAACTGTATCTTTAAGAAAATGCAAAACTGTAATTAGGTGTGGTTTCTCAAACGGCCATAAGATGGAGCCAGAAACCTGGTTTGTCTTAGTCTTAGTCTCAGAAGACAGTGTAAGTGTATCTCTGTTTCCTTCTGTTGGAAAGTATTTCCGTTCATCCATTTTTCCTAATTGACTGATATTACTGGATTTAATGTAAGTCTGATACTGAACTGTTTTTTGACACTGGACTTTGATATTTGGATTATCTCTGGATTGAAAAACTGACTGATTTATCTGTGAATGACTTTTGGACTGCCTATTTTGGACTTTACTTAACGTTTCTGGAAGTAAAAACCTATATTTACTGTACAGTGTATCTGTGTACTGTGTGTGTATTATTCCAACACTACTCTCTATATGTCTTCCTGTGTGTGCTCATTCTCCTAATGGGGAATTACCTCAACAATTTTACCATTGTTTTTGCCACAGTCATTAAGTGAGTGACTGAAGGGGTGAGGTTAGTAACATGGTTGTTAAGTGAATCTGGCTTCCTCATTGACTTTGCTTGTCAGAAGGTCACAAAAGGTGTTCACATGAGCCCAGGACACTGCAGACATCATAAATGTGAGTCAATGGCCAAGTGCTTGAGCTTTGTTCTCATGACTGTGGGGATGCTGCATTGGTCATAACTGCAAAAAATGGTCATCAGTCCCTTTTTCAGTGATGCCGGTTAACCTCAAATGGTCACTAAATGAATCATTTAAAGTCAATGACTACCTATAGTCTGGGGATTAGCTGCCAGGGCTGAGAGGCCAAGCAGGAGAAATGTGGCAACCTCCACAATCCTGAAGCTCTTCTGTTTTATCAAGACTCACAATTTGTGCTGACCCACAATTTCATTGCTAACCTCAGTTGGGTGGAATTAATTTAATGAGGATGAACCTTCACCCTAATCCTTATACCCGAGCTATAGATATTCACGACTATTGCAAAGTTAATTTAATATTAGGTGAAACTCTAATTCGAACCAAGTCTAACTCTGTGGAAAGAAGCTTATTTATACAAAAAGTAGTGAGTAATTTGCCATGATAGCTTGACAAAAAGAGTTTAAGTTCCTTCTAGCACTCAGCTCTACATAATGACACCCTTCCTTGACTCTTCCAACACTTAGTAATAAGTGAGTTTATTTTAAATTTTCTGGAATATGAGGAAGTATTCCAGGGAGGCTCGTACAAGGAGTGCTGTGGACAGTTTTATACCCATGGAGACAAACTTTTATTTGGTTTTTGAGAGAAAAGACTACAGAAGATGCTCTTTTGTGCTTTTTATTATCTTTTATTATTATTTGTTTTTGCTCACTCACTTTTAGAGTTCCAGATAGAAACAAACAAAAGGTAACAAGCTGTTGGCATCCTGCTGTGAACCAAAATAACTGCCTTGAGGATCTGGCGTCAGATGCATCCAGTCAACCGTAGCACTGAGACTGATGGGCAGATGCTGCCCTGTAGAAGGAGCAGGAAGAATATTTGACCTGAAAATTTCAGCTACTACACATACTACTATGCTTAATAAGACTGCCCTTTTGAAAGGCAAGAAATACACAAATATACCGCCTTAACTCTTCACTAAGATGCTCATGTTATTATAACTTCCTAGAATCTCTTTCAGCTTTTGTTTAAAAAACCCTGCTAACTGTTCTTTTGTTTGTTTAAATTAAATAGGAAGTCATACCAAGGAAGCCCAGCTGTCTTGCCAAGAAATACATTGATAACTTTTATAGTATTGGTGTTATCTTAACTTAAACAACAGAATGAATAATGTGAAACCACAATCTCCAGCTATTGTGATTGCAGACTGTTATTGCTTATCATTTGCAGTTGTACCTATCATTTTTAAAGATGAAGTGGGCTGCCCCAAACTAACAATAGTTATTCGCTGAAGTAGCATCTCTTGTTTGTTTGCTCGTTCATTTATTTCAATGCTTAATACCCACTTTATGAGAATCAGGTACATTATCCTAAACAGGTAGCAATGCAACAACTCCAGAAAAAATAAAATGCTAAAAGCCCAACCATAACACCGAACACAAAACAATAACAACCTCCAAAAATTGTGAAGACACTAAACACAAAATGTTTAAAATTGTAATATGTTTTAGTGAGTAAAATCACTGTCAGTAAGATCTCAAAGCTTAGGTCTTCCAAGGAAATCTAAAGTCAAGGTCACCCCTAGCATCTTGGCAAGGGACATTTTGTAATCAAGGTCTCTCAGCTGAGAAAGTTCTTTGTGCTTCATCATATACAACCACACAGACAACGTCAAACATACATGCAGGGTCCTCCTCTTCAAATATCAATATTCCCAAATCATTTTAAATTCCTTAGTTTATACCTGTACTGGAATACTGTTGGCTGCTAGTACAATTCTTTTTAAAACCGATGAGTTATTGTCTCTAATTGATGCTTCTCATTGCTGTCAGCAGTCCTCATTCTGGCACAGCAGCAATTTTTAGTGTTGTTTTCAAAGGCAGACCTTCATTCTAATTTACAACAATAATCTAGACTTGACATCACTGCTGAATTCAGGTGCTGTATCTAGATTATCTTTATTCCAGAATGGACTACAGCAAGCAAGTTGACATAGGGTGGTGGTGGTAGATAAGCATTCAGGACAAGTTTTGGTCTAGTGTTTAAAGCCCCAGATTAGAAAGAGAGAAACCATGAGTTCAAGTCCCAACTCAGTCATGAAAGCCAGCTGGACGTCTTTGGGCCCGTCACTGTCTCTCAGCCCAACCCACCTCACATGGTTGTTGTTGTGGGAAAAATAAGAGGAGGAAGATATGTTGGCTATGTTCACCACCTTGAGTTATTTGTAAAAATAATAAAGGTGGAAATATGTAAGTAAGTAGTATAAGTAAGTAAGCGTGCAAATAAGCTCTTTTTCAAGCAGAGTCAATCTATCAGTCTATTATATGAGGTCTCTGGATGTATACCAGTCTCCGGGATGTGGCAGCAGCATATAAAATAAAACAAGGTCTTTATGTAGATTTGTGGAATTTTGGAAATCTGAGTGCAGGTTAAATCCTTGGGGTTCAGTTCGTATGTACTGATTATTTAGTTTCAAATACAACTTATTGAGATGTGTGACACCACTAGACATCACTGCTTCTGAAATGTATGCCTGGATGCCTAAATACTTCCTTCCTATCTATTGGCCAACCTCCCCTCCCCCTGCAACTGCATTTTAAAACAATATCTGGGTTTTTTTTAAAAAAAATTGGAACAGCAAATAATAAAACGTATACTCATCCCAGCAATCTCGCATTCTGAAGTTGTGCCAGTAGAAAATCACTACTTCATAGCATGCCATTTACCAACTGGCCATCATTTTCAAAATAATTAGCATATTATGTATAGCATGTATATGCCATCCCCAACAGCCCTGGAGATTTAAAAAGACAGCATAAAAATGATATGTACATTTTACAAGCACCTATATTGCTCTGTCGCCATCCTAATAGGTTTGGATCGCTGATGCTTTGGATTCTGAAGCAATGATCATACAGCACTACATGAAGGCATAAGGCTTTATTGAAGATAGCAATAATTTGAGACAGAAATCAAAGAATATAAAAAACATACCAAAGACAAAGAAAGATTTTCTGGTATTTCTGTCAGTTGGGAAGCCCCAGTGAGAGGACAGCAGGCTAATCATTTCAAAGTCTGCAATATCCTCCCAGATAGGTCTGCAAGGAATCCCATGGGGCTTTCTGGCCTCCTTATAGAGGCTCTAGTGTATAATTGAGCTTGGTTACTTTTTAATGATCTCATTTTACTGGATTTTAGCAAGGCTTTCCCTTATCTGGCAATGCTTTTCCTTCCTGACAAGGAATGAGACCATCCAGGTTCAAGATTGAGGAGTCCTGCCAAGCGTGAAGCCATCAACTTTAGGAGTACCAGGAGGTGAAGAGACTCAATCTCAGAGTTAAAGATACTGGATCTGTTTGTCAAGGTTAACTGCATTGAAAATGAGACCATCATCCCACTCTACACAGGTGTCTTAGCAAGGACGAGTGTGCAACCTAAGCATAATCCTTTACTGACTCAAATAAGTGCTTGCTTAAATCTGCACTACATGCCTAACCATTACCTGAGAACATAAAATCATATTGGATTCTGTATACCATATATGTAAGGCAAAGTGGTATACACCACAATCCAGTTTTTTTCCTATCAGTCTTCTGAAACTATCAGCTGCACTGTGGTTAAGGGATGGACCAGTTTTGATTCCAGTGATAATTTGTTCTGTAATCCAGGCCCTACCATGGAGAAAACATACATCAGAGCTGAATCTAAAAGTACAGAGCAGATTGAGCAGACTGTACAGAATAGAATGCATCAAAAGGAGTGGTATGTTCTTCCAGGCAGTACTAGGAAGTGACCATTCTTTGCAGAGTCATGAAAGTGGACTTTTAAAAACTTACTGCATAAGTGGAACATATTATCAGCGTCCATTGAGATAACAGAAGATAGCTACACATAACCATCAGACAACAAAGTTCCAGATGCTTGAATGCTATTTTTAAAACAATTTAGTAATGTTTGTTGTTAGCACTAAAAGCTTTCTCCAACTTAATTGCTGATAGCCTGAAGTCTGCATACAAAATATATGTGTTGTGAATCAATAAATACTTAATAAAGATTATTAAAGCTTGAAGCAAAGTGCAGGGTTCTGGCCCTGCACTTCTGATTGGCCGATAATAGCGACATCGGATTGGTCCGTTCAGGAGAATCTGATTGGCTATTAACGAGCCTCTCCCATTGGTTAATGGAGCTAGCGCTCCCTGTGTTTTCATTGGTTAAATAAGTTAAGAGTTGCCTATATAAAGGGGCCCATTGTGGCCGTTGAGCTGAGCTGTTTCACATGTAAATAAAGAGTTTGAAGTTCACTGTTTCACTGGCTCGTCTCCATCCTTGCACCCATGCAAAGAACATAACACTGGCGACGAGGGTGGGATGTGGAGACGTCAGAGCTTACTGAACGACGAAGAACTATAACCGAGCACGTGGCTGAATGCACCAACGGCGGAACCATGTCCGGCAGCGTCGTACCACCCGCTCCATTCGACCCGGCACAAGAAGACTGGGACTCATATATGGATCGCTTCCAGATGTTTCTGGAAACCAACAATTTGAAGGATGCCACTACCGGAAAGAAACGAGTGGTATTCCTAACTCATTGCGGGCCAACTGTATTCAAGATGGCCAAGGCACTAGCAAAACCGGCAGAAGTAAAGTCTATGGACTGGGACGTCCTCGAACCACTGCTGAGGGCTCGCTATGCACCGACCGTGCTAACGCTTGTGAGAAGGCATGAATTTTATCAGAGAAGTCAGCGGAAGGATGAAAGTGTTGCTGATTTCATCACGGATCTCCAGAATCTGGGAGGCCTATGTGAGTTTACCGACTTAGAAGAAGCCCTAAGAGACCGAATCGTTCTGGAATTAGATGCACCAGGCACTCAGAGTAAACTGATGGCGAAGGGCGACATTAGCCTTAAAGATGCCATAGCTGAAGCTACTGCAGCAGAAGCAACCAGGAAGTCGGCTGCCCAAATGCGCCGCACCCACGCACCGGTTGGCCAACGAGCCTGCGACATTTCACCTCAGTCAGAGGGACAGCTAGATACAGCCCACCATAAGGACCTCGAATTGTCATCAGAAAGCGACAAGGAAGAGGTCCATCGACTTCGGTCCGAATGGGACCAACGCCAGAGATGGCAGTACCAATGCGCTGGGTGTGGAGCAAGCCACCCCGGTCAGAATTCAAATTCCTCGACGCGCTCTGCCATGTGTGCAGGAAAAGAGGCCATATAGGACGGGCCTGTAGAAGCAAGCCAGGACCCAGCCAGCCCTCAAGGGGGGCTAACTATTGCCAACCGATGGGAAGTCGTCCCGTGAAGCGAGAACCC
>BHEV01034909.1:5000-13910 GCA_004319985.1 Emydocephalus ijimae | reverse complement strand
ATTCCTGAGCTAACATGACCGGAGGAGGAATTCTGGGAGTTGAAGTCCACAAGTCTTAAAGCTGTCAAGTTTGAAGACCCCCTGTCCTAAGCCCTCTCTTCATTAGGCTAGACATACCTAGATTAAATGGTTAATCCTGCGACTCTACTCACACTGGCACAAGTACATTCTCTTTGTGGATTAACATATCTCACCACAACTTTGAGCACTCAGCAAGGGAGGTTGGGGAGAAGAGTAGGCTAGCCCAGTAGGTGGTAGACTAGCTCAGCACCTCCCTTCCTTTCCAGTTGGGTATTGCTCAACAGAAAGCAAGATCTAGCTGACTTTGTTGAGATTCTGAAGCTAAGGAGCATCTATCCTGGCTTGTATTTGAATGGGCGACCCGGTAACGATGAAGACACTAGAGGTCAAACTTTACTTGATGGAAGCTCTACTTTTTACTTTTTGACACAATCTGAGTTTCTTCTCCAGTATAAAATCCTTTATTCAGAAAGAACTCCATGGTTTGCCTTCCTTAGATCAGCTAAAAAAAAATCTTCAGGGAGAAGGTCCATATTGATCCCAGACCAATCCAATTTTCCAACATGAAGGTTCTCCTGATGTCTTCCTAAAATTGCCTTCCTTCTCCTCCGCCCCCTCCTCCCCACCATTTCTTCTAAGCCTGCTTTGTTTCTCACCAGGCAGACCCTGGAAGGGATGCTGAAATCCCACCTGAGCTATTTATATTTTTAATGGTTCCCCAGCACAGCCTCTTGACCAAGAGTTACAGACTTCCCTTCATGATTTTATACAAAATCTATTAGGTTGATGGGGCTGTGCATCACCCCAAACAACAAGCATCAGAGTGCTCCTTAACGGGAATAAGGTTTCCATCGATCGCTTGGATCTATTCTTCAAGCTTCCATTTCTTTAAAAAAAACAGAGAGACAGAGAAAGACAGAGAGAGAGGGAGGGAGGGAGGGAGGGAGACAGAGACAGAAAGACAGAGAGACAGACAGAGAGGGAGGGAGAGAGGCAGACTGAGAGAGAGAGAGAGACAGACAGAGAGAGAGAGAGACAGAGAGACAGACAGACAGACAGAGACAAAGACAGAGGGGGAAAGGGAGAGAGTCAGAAAGACAGGCAGACAGAGAGGGAGGGAGGGAGGGAGGGAGACAGAGAGAGAAAGACAGAGAGACACACAGAGAGGGAGGGAGGGAGAGAGGCAGACTGAGAGAGAGAGAGAGAGAGACAGACAGACAGACAGACAGACAGACAGACAGACAGACAGACAGACAGAGGGGGAGAGGGAGAGAGTCAGAAAGACAGACAGACAGACAGACAGAGAGGGAGGAAGAGAGGCAAACAGAGAGAGATAGACAGAGACGGAGACAGAAAGACAGAGAGACAGACAGAGAGGGAGGGAGAGAGGCAAATAGAGAGAGACAGACAGAGACAGAGACAGAGAGACAGACAGACAGAGAGGGAGGGAGAGAGGCAGACTGAGAGAGAGAGAGAGAGGGAAAGACAGAGAGGGAGGAAGAGAGGCAAACAGAGAGAGACAGAGACAGGGAAAGAGAGACAGAGAGAGAGATAGAGACAGACAGAGGGAGACACAGAGAGAGACAGAAGGAGAAAGAAATAAAACATATTCTCTTTGGGGTCTCTTCTGTTGTGCAGAGGAAAGGTTAAGGCCAAGGATGAGCAACTTTTGAAAGCCAGAGAAGCTCTTAACATTTAAGAGAGGTGAGTGAAGGCCAAATGGTAAGGAAAGCAGGTGCAAAGGTGATGCAAAGGTGGAGTTTTGAGGGTGCTCCGTGTTAAAAGGTGGAGATTAGCCCACCTTTGAAATTCTGGTTCCAGATAATAATCCGAGTCAGGCATGAAAGGTTGAAAGGTTGAAATGAGCATGGCAGAATTGGGGGCATAAGAAGAAGCCTCTTACTGGGTCTCTAAGTGAATGGTTAACAGGTGGTTAACAGAGGGATTTGAAGATTAGTGCAATGCTTAGCTTAACCTGTTGACTGTTCTTTCTTGTTTTTTCATAGAGATAGATAGGTAGCTAGGTAGATAGATAGATAGATAGATAGATAGATAGATAGATAGATAGATAGATAGATAGATAGATAGATAGATAGGCAAGCAGGCAAGCAGGCAGGCAGGCAGGCAGGATAGATGGATGGATATCTTTTATATATATATATATTATATTTTTTTCTTTTGTGTGTGTGAGAGAGTGCGTATTTGTGTAAAAGATGAGGTGAATTTACTTTTTTTTTTCCCCCAGCATCCAGCTGGGGTGGATTCTATATGTTAAATGTTACATTTATTTGATATTTGGAACAACTTTTCCTCTTTTTTTGTACACCACTTTTTTGTTATTGTTATCAGTGCTGGACAATGTTTTTGTTTTGTTTCATTTTGCTTGTTTGTTTGTTTGTTTCTCTGTTGTGTATTTTGCCTTTTTTTAGACCAAATATATTTTTTTATTTTTACCTTTCAGGATAAAACAAAATAAATACACTGAAACTAAGTAAATGGCTGTAAATCAAGGTCTACCTATATGGTAAAGGAGAAGCTGCTTTCTCCTGGTTCATCAAGTTGGCAAAAATTTCCCTGGGTTTATAGATGGTTTTGATTCTTGGAAAGGGAAAAGAAGAGAAATAATGGCTTCCTCCTGCCCCACCCTCTAGATATTTCATAACCAGAGCTTCCTAGTGCTATTTTGCTTTTGGTCATGCTTGTCATTTTTATTTGAATCTGTCACATTATGCGCAGGGACACAGTTGTTTATCACTCAAGCAATGGGATCACATGAGCTGGAAAAAGCCAGGTGTGTGCCAAAAATCAAAAAATCAACATAATCAGGAGGCTGGGAAAATTGTTTTTAATTGTGTGTTTACACAGGCAATTCTCCTAAATTATTTGGGCCGGGAGGTTGCAGATTTGATACTCTCAAAAATCTGCAGAAAAAATTTTATTTCCTGGGAGGAGGAAGAGACGTTTGGTCTCCCATTAAACTGAAATGTCATTTTGCACCAAGTGTGTAGAAAAGATACTTCCAGCCGAAAATGAGAAAGAATAGAGTAGAGTAGAGTAGAGTAGAGTAGAGTAGAGTAGAGTAGAGTAGAATAGAATAGAATAGAATAGAATAGAATAGAATAGAATAGAATAGTTGGAAGGGACCTTGGAGGTCTTCTAGTCCAACCCCTTGCTAGGCAGGAACCCCTACACCACTTCAGTCAAATGATTGTCCAATCTCTTCTTAAAAACTCCCAGTGTTGGAGCATTTACAACTTCTGGAGGCAAGTTGTTCCGCTGGTTAATTGTTCTCACTGTCAGGAAATTCCTCCTTAGTTCTAGGTTGCTTCTCTCCTTGATCAGTTTTCATCCATTGCTTCTTGTCTTGCCTTCAGGTGCTTTGGAGGATAGCTTGACTCACTCTTCTTTATGGTAGTCCCTGAAAGAGTTCCCAATAATTCAACAACACCACTAAGATTAGACTAACAAGTGTTAACTCAGATCCTCACAGTCCAGAGAGGCTGAAGAATTAGTAGTCTGCAAAATAATTTAAGTCACATCTAAAGCATTAAAAAAAAAATTCAAACCTCCCACAAGTTCAGTTCAACATTTGTCAACTTCATGGATGCTTGCAGGAATGTACTTTTTAGCAGAAAAGCAAAAGTATCTTGCTACTGCCTTGTTCCAGGGCATGTTTTGAGCCACTGAGAACTTTTGAGGCAAACCAAGAAAGGTTTTCGCTCCTCTTTCCTGCTGGAAATTCATTCTGGATGTATGTGGTTTGTTGACCCAAAGCTATAAATCGTGGCTTACAATCCCAATGGCTCTGTTAACACAGCACACTCCATCAAAACCAAAGCAACCACTTTAAGATTCATCGAAAGACATGACCTGAAGAAATGAGACTGAAAACCTAGGAATGGAGCCCGCTGTCAGATTTTGAGGTAGATCTGGGAACCGAAGCAATGAGGATTTCGAAAATGTTCCTCGGAAGAACAGAATCTTAAAAGCCTTCTCTCTGCCCCATCTTATATCAAACAAAATCAAGGTGAGGTCACCTTGAGTTTCTTTCTACACTTTTTCTTTCTCCAGGCTGAGTTATCTTTCCTCATCCCTTAAGAGTTCATGAGTCCCATCCCAAGGCCATTCTTTTACGCCCACCTCTTAGAGATTGAGTTTGGATGCCTTAGGCTCTAACAGAAGGGCCCAGAAGACAGAGTTCCTCTTTTAAGCTCCATGGCCGGCCAAATAGAGCAACAGATCCCACAACAAAGACTACATTTCATTTCTCTCTCAAATTTAACAACAAAGAAATATCCATTTCTTGACTGTTGCAATGCGCTCTGAATGGGGGTGCCCCTGAAAAGCATCCGGAAGCTTCTGTTGGTGCAAAATGCAGCAGCCCACATGATTTCGTGTAGATCTCGGTGTGCACGTGTATCACCTCTCCTGCGGGAACTGCATTGATTGCCAATTTGCTTCCAGGTGCAGTTCAAGGTGCTAGATGTCACCTTTTAAAGACCAGAGGTGGTATTCAACAGATTTGGGAGCATCTTTTGGCTTCTAAGCTCTCTAGAATGAGAACTGGGAGCGGTGGTGGGATTAAAAAAAAATTACTACCAGTTCTGTGGGCGTGGCTTGGTGGGCGTGGCAGGGTAAGGTTACTGCAGAATCCCCTTCCCTTCCCTCCCCACCCCACTAACCTGCTTTCCAGCTCCGTTCTCCTGTGCAGGGCAACCAAAGGAGACCCAGCTGATTAGCTGGGACTCAATGGGAGGCAAAGAATAGATGGGGGCAGGGACAGCCGGAGGTGGCATTTGCCAATTCTCCAAACTACTCAAAATTTCCGCTACCAGTTCTCCAAAACCTGTCAGAACCAGCTAAATACCACCTCTGACTGGGAGCTACTAGAAGGCAAAATACTTGATTTCTCCAATTGCCAATTGAACAATATGTTTTGCAGACTTTGAGGGGGAGTCAAAAGGGGAAGTTTCAGTTCTGTTGCCTGCCTGCCTTGCGATTGTCAGGGCCAAAAAGAAATAAAAACCCCAAATAAAAAAAAAATCCATGTTCATGCCAAAGCCTGAAAGTTGTTGGTTCTCGGAGGAACGCCAAAGCTAAGGTTCAGATTACGTTAAAGGCCTGAACGTTAAAGGCCACGTCTCTCCATTTTATTTCCAACCTAGCTTCACCCAGAGCTCTGGCAGGCTCCATCTCAGAAGAAAATATGAGATTTTATTCCAGGCTTATCTCCGAGTCTTACCAAGATTTGCAATAAAAGCAACTCAGAAGGGGCAGCAGGAGGAGGAGTGTTAGGGGAGGTGCTGTGAGGAAGGAAACAATAATAATTAACCAAATTTATTGTGTTGGAAAACCTCTCGTGTTAACATTGGCTTGGCTCCCAGTTTGGAAGTGATTAGCGGAAGCCGTGGAAATATTAATTAACAGCGCCAGGATCGCAGCACCGATAGGATTCATGTTAATGGGGTGTTAACAAATCGAGGGCCATCGCGTTTGATAGGCCAAGAGGACTGTAAGTTTTAAGAAATCAAAACCTGCTTTCATAGGGCAAACATGATTCCAGCAACCGTGGAGGAGAAAAAAAAAACGGACGTGGGCTGCCCAATGAGTGATTGGCCGATCTTGAAAAACATCTGAAGGACAGGTAGTTTGCATATCAAAGAAATCCCCGTCAAAATATTGTCTTAGCATTTCCACTTCACTCCTGCGAGTCCAGCCTATCTCTGCTTCTTCAAGGAAGGTTTTCATCGGTGTGATGAAAAAGAAGCCTGACCATTTTGCTTCCTCAATCAAGCAATTCTTCTGAGTCAACTTAGTCAGCCTCCATCTGCCTTTATTTAAGGTTCCCCTCGCACATATGTGCTAGTCATTTCCGGCTTGTGGGGGGGCAGTGCTCATCTCCGTTCCAAAGCCAAAGAGCCAGCGCTGTCTGAAGACGTCTCTGTGGTCATGTGGCCGGCAGGACTAAACACCGAAGGTGCCTGGAAGAACGCTGTTCCCTTCCCACCAAAGAGGTCCCTAATTTTCTACTTGCGTTTTTTACATGCTTTCAAACCGCTAGGTTGGCAGAAGCTGAGACAAGGAACGGGAGCTCACTCCTTGAGGCGGCTCTAGGGATTCGAACCGCCAAACTGCCAGCCTTTCTGATCGACAAGCTCAGTGTCTTAGCCACTGAGTCACCATGTCCCACTACTTATTTTATTTGGTAAATGTTAAATAAAATCAATCAATCTCTTTTAGCCTGAGGAACACCTTCTTCCAAACCTGTCTCATCTTCAGGGAAACCAAATGTGACCATCTTCCAGAAGTGGCTGTCTAGCCTCTTCATAAAAGCCAACCGCTATTGTTAATTCCTTCTTCTGCTTTACAGATCTTACTATTAAAAACTGCCCCTTTATATTGATCATCTATGGAGATTCTCAATCATTCAGGTCAAAGTGGACAACCAGCTAAATATGAGCCAGCAGTGTGCAGTGGCAGCCAAAAAAGCCAATGCAATCCTAAGTTGCATTAACAGAGGGATATAATCAAGATCAAGGGAGGTACTAATACCACTCTATAAAGCCTTAGTAAGACCACATCTAGAGTACTGCAACCAGTTTTGGTCACCCCACTAAAAAAAAAGATGCTGAGACTCTAGAAAGAGTGCAGAGAATAATGGATGGAAATTAAACAAGGAGAGATTCAACCTGGAAATAAGGAGGAATTTTCTGACAGTGAGAACAATCAACCGATGGAACAGAAGTTGCCTTCAGAAGTTGTGGGAGCTTCATCCCTGGAGGCTTTCAAGAAGAGACTGGACTGCCATCTGTCAGAAATGATGTAGGGTCTCCTCCTTGGGCAGGGGGTTAGACTAGATGACCTATAAGATCCCTTCCAACTCTGTTAATCTGTAAAGCTGTTTCACTTCTCATCCAAGAAACTTATTCAGTTCTTCACTGCAGAAGCTTCTTGGGTGGGAAGCAAAACATCTTCAAGGAAAAACCAAGAAGATCCAGTTGCCTTTTGACAAAGCACTTTGGGACTTTATATTGATCAGACTCTACAAACAAGATTGTCCTTTGTCATCCCAGCTTGATCTTCTCCACATCACCTTCTTGCCACAGGTCAAAACAAAAGAAAAACAATGATGAAGGAATTTGTTTGGACTTTCCATGCAAGTGTTAAACATCTGTTAAACACCTTTTCTATCCCTACCAGCGTCTGCATAAGGGGGGCCACCTTGGAAAACAGCACCTCAAGGACTGAGCTTAAACCAGTGTTTCCCCATCTTGGCAGCGTTAAGACACGTGGAGAGGATAAGAGAAGGGTTCCTGATTGGACAAGGGTTGGACTAGATGACCTCCAAGTCCAAAAGGGATTCTTGTTTTTTAATTTAAAAAAATACTTCATTGAAATTCAAAATATTAAAAAGTTTACAAAAATTCAAAACATTAAAAAATGGACAAAAAATTTATATCATAGAAGATGTGCCAGTATCTTTCAGCATCATTTTTTGACAGTACAATAAATACAATACAAAGAATTAATACCTGACAGTGATTCATAATATTGGTAATACTAATTCACAGTGCCTGAATAATATTGATTAAAAAGTGATTCATGTATATAGGTCATTAGTTCAAAAGAGAAAAAAGTCACATTAACACTAATTACACACACACACACACACACACACACACACATATATATAGGGGGGAGGGGGGAGAGAGAGAGAGATAAATCTGCATAATTATAGTCTATTATGGAATACAGAGCACAGTACACAGACCAAAAGCGATTCTATGTCCCTCTCTGACTTCAAGTTCCAACTTTTCTTGCAAGACCTCTAAATATGAAATGGAAGACTTGCTGGACTGTGAAAGTTAAAGCAATTTGCCAGTTACAGAAAAGAACTGAAACCCAATGCCAGAAAGGACAGAGTTAAGATTAGCCCAGCTTTGGGAAGTCCCAGGAGATGGTTAACAAAAGAGAGAAACCAATCAAGGAGAAGAAAAGAACACAGCAAAACAGGGGAGAATTTAGCTATATACAGGTATCAGCATGAGCTGCTAAAAAGGAAAAAGAAAAAGCCAATTCCTTTTCTTTGGGCCCTGGAGAAATAGATTCAGCCGCAGACAATAAGAAACAAAACCAAACATGCTAAAAATACATTGAGGGATTTGCCTTTTTTTTATTTTTTCTCCTTCCAAGTGAAGGGGATATTTTTTCCCCTCCTTTTATTTAAAAACTGTCAAAAGCATTGTTATTTTAAAAGAGAGAGCCAGGCAGAGGATGGATGGAGAAGAGGAAGAAAGGCTAAAAGAAGCCACGGAGGTTTAGAAGCGAGTTGAGCCACAGAACTAATGAGATCACAGGATTTTAAGAGACCTTGAAGGTCATCTAATCCAACTCCCTGACCCGTGCAGTAATAGAATTTAACAGAATAACGGAGTTTGAAAGGACCTTGGAGGTCTTCTAATCCAACCCCTTGCGCAAGCAGGAGCCTTTACACCATTCCAGATGAATGATTGTCTAGTCTTTTCTCAAAAGCTTCCAGTGTTGGAGGCAACCTGGTTTGACTGGTTTATTGTTCTCGCTGTCAGGAAATTCCTCCTTAGTTTCAGGTTGCTTCTCTCCTTGATTAGTTTTCATCCATGGCTTCTTGTCCTGCCTTCTGGGGCTTTGGAGAATAGCTTGACTCCCTCTTCTTTGGGGCAGCCCCAGAGATATCGGAACACCGCTATCATGTCTCCCCCTAATCCTTCTTTTCATCAGACCAGACATACCCAGTTTCCTGCAATCGTTCTTCATGTGTTTTAGCAGATTCTGTACTCCTATCCTAATGAATATTATACACCCTCAAAGCGCTTGGTGTTTTTTTGTTTTTTAATCCAACCGAATTCCAGC
>BHEV01034908.1:0-26087 GCA_004319985.1 Emydocephalus ijimae | reverse complement strand
ACCAGTATTCTGTCATTTTCCCTTCTTACAGAATCTAGCTATATGTCCCCTAGCTCCACAAGAAAAACATTTCCTAACAGTATAGGCAGTTGAAAACAAATCTCTTCTTGTGGTTGTTTCTCTCTCAGTTGGTCTCTTTCCTGCCTTCTTCTTGCCTCTTCTAATAATCGGCCGGTTATGTCAGTTAATGTCAGTTCATTTCTGGTCAGGACTTCCAGTGAAGATATGTAATCATCATAACTTTCATCCAATGAGGAAAAAATGACGTAAACTTGATGCAGCTCTGAAAAAATCAGTTCCTTTTCATGTAGCTCTTCAAAAGTTCTTTTCATGAAGTTCAAATGAGTTAACATATCTCCATCTTTCAGAAGACGTGCTCTAAACAGTTTACGTGTAAGATGTATGTGTGCACCTACACTGTCACGAACATAAATCCTCTTCAAATTCTCCCAACACCTAGCAGCAGACTCTTCTCCACGAATATGGACTAGCTGCTGGTCACAATTATACAAAGAGCTCGTTCATTGTTCCGTTTAAAGTCAGCTAACTTTTTGGCATCGTCCTCATCATTTGGATCCCAAGCATTTACATCTGGTGGATCCTCAACTGCAGCCCATTACCCTTCCCTACGCAGAAGTAGACTGCACTTCATAGACCAGGAAACATAGTTTGTTCCATTCAACCGGGTTATCAGTGATAGACTTGTTGATGGGCCTTGTGCCATCTTTACCAGGACAGCAACCTACAATTAAACAGTAAACAGCTGTCTGTATAAGTGTATTCACACTAACTCTCGGTTATCTGAGTCTGGTATGAACTGGGCCCATAACCAGTATTGAGGTATTCTCCGTTAGGAGAATAAGTGCACTCAGGGAAACATAGTGAGAGTTGTGAAGAATAACACACAACCAGCATACAGATGCACTGAATAGTAAAATGTAGGTTTAACTTCCTGTAAATGGGTAAACAAAGTTCAACAAACAGTCCAAATCACACACGGTTAAAGCTGGTAGTATTGAATACAATCAGTCCAAGGATAATCAAAAAACGAGGTCCTCTATCATAAACAAAATTCAGTAAATGGAGTTTGCTAACAGTTTGCAAGTCTCACAGTAATTCCATCAGAACCACGATCAGGCAAAAGGCAATAGGGAAATGCAAGAAGAGAAGAGAACAAACCAGGTTTCTGGCTCCATCTTATGGCCATCAGAGGAACCTCAGCCAATCACAATTACAGCACCAGTATTAAATAACAGTGTTAAATAACAGTATTAAATAACTATCCTGGTTTATATATTGCCAATCCAACTGTTAGGTGACTATCATTCCTAACAGATAGACTTAGAAAGATGGCAGAAATTATGGTCTCAATATTATAAAATAACAATGTCAACAGCATATAAAGAGAACTTGTATAAGATATTTTACAGGTGGCATTTACCCACAGCAAGGATGTTTAAGAATAAATTGGAGAAATGTTGGAAATATCAGATACCTGGATCATACTATCACATGTGGTGGACGTGTGTGGAAGCCAAGAGATACTGGACTAAAATTCATACATGGCTGGAAAAAATGAAAAAACAGCATATAGACTTGAAACCAGATATATTTTTATTGGGTATCTTATCTGAAGGATACAGTAAAGAATTGATATATTTGATTATAAATGTTTTGACAGCAGCTAGAATTGTATTTGCCAAAAATTGGAAAAGTGAAAAAATTCCGATAGAAGAGGAGATGATTAAGAAAACAATGGAATGTGCAGAAATGAGTAAATTGACATTAGCAATTAGAGAGCAAGAAGACAAAGAGTTTTATAAAATTTGGGATTTATTTTATCAATGGTTAAATAAGAAAATAGAGAAATAAAATATAATACAATATAAATATAATAATAGAGTAAAGATAAGACAATGTAGTATGTTATAATTGATTATAATGAAATGAATGATATTTTGAATTGAGATATGTAAAAATTGAGATTTGGTTGAAAAGGATGACGCAATTTATAAGTAGTCTAATAGGGCGTTAATAATAATATAATATATGCATATTTATATAATATGAATTTTAATAATATATTTGGAAGGAAAAGACTGTTGATATTGTGCACAAGAAGATATGTACCAATTGACACACTGTACAATGGAAAGATGGCTTTATGTTTTGTGTTTATATTTGTGTTTTTGTTTATGTTTGTTGTTAAAAATAAAAATTTGGGAAAAAAAAGAAAAGCCAGTGCTCCATTCTCTTGCTGCTGGTGTTGCCGTCACTTCCAGTCTCAGATGTAAGTGGCAAATTGTTCTTATTTTTTTTGGTAGATATTTTATTACCCATCTAGATAATACCATGTTTCTCCAACAATACAGCCTCCCCCAATAGGAAGTCCCAGCACGTTTTATAGGCATAAAATCAAATTAAGCCCCTCCCCCAAATTAAGGCCTATATTAAACATGCGAAATGGGGGGCAATGGCAGGGGGCTTGCCATTAGGAAGTACTTTTGTTGCATACTCGGATATGGCACTGCCTGCGTTGACTTTGGTATTGGTGGGACACTTCATATCGGGAGAACTTCCGCCAACATTGCTTTCCCTTCTCCCCACACTGCTGCGGCATTTAGAGCAATGCCGCAGCATTTGGTGCAGCCACGCACGACCAGCCAACGCCCTACTACTGGTATGACAAAGCCTTCCCTGCCCAAGAGGGCAGCCCAACCCCATGTGGGGAGGCGAATCTCCTGGGGCCGCAGCGCAGGATCGGCCCACCCTGGGGGAAGTGCCCAGCCACCATCCCTGCCTGGTGCCGGGCAGAGTGCGAAGAGCTTCGCCTGGGGCACCCAGCACAGCTGACAGGCAGGCCCTCCTGCCCAGCAGCGGAGCTCTCACCAAGGCAGTGAGCGCCTCCCCACCGGGCCCTCCACTCATCCCACCAGGGCTGTGCCAGAGCCGTGTGGGCTGGGCAGAGCCGGGAAAATGAGCCGCAGGCGCACGAGCTTTGCTTCCCAAGTCCCTCCAGCCCGACCCCAAAGGGGCCACTGGGAGAGGCCGCCCAAGGCAGTGATAGCACCCACCCATCCACGGACAGGGAGGCGAGGTGACAGCAGCGCTGTTTCCCTGGCCAGTGAGTCCGGCGGAGAGAGCCTGAAGCCTCCTGTCCTTTCCACCCCTCACACAGCCCGTCTTTGTCTCCATGCATCTCCAAATGCACTGGCAGCTCCAAACGCTGCAGTGGCACGGGCATTGGGCAGAGGCGCTCACTCATCGGGGCTCAGCTCAGAGGGGGATGCAGCGCAAGCCCTTGCCTTGCCTCCCTGTCCACAGATGGGTGGGCGCTATCACTGGATCGGGCAGCCTCTCCCGGTGGCCCCTTCAGGTTTGGGCTGGAGGGACTTGGGAAGGAAGCCAAGCTCGTGTCGGCCTAGCTCTTTCGCTTGGCAGGCAGGCGCACACCCGCAGCTCACTTTCCCAGCTCTGCCTAGCCCACACAGCTCTGGCGTGGCCCTGGTGGGATGAGCAGAGGGCCCGGCAGGGAGGTGCTCCAAGAGCTCCGCCACCGGGTGAGAGGGTCCACCTGTTAGCTGTGCTGGGCAGCCCAGGTGAAGCTCTTCACACTCTGCCTGGCGCCAGGCAGGGATGGTGGCTGGGCGCTTCTCCTGGGGTGGGCCGATTCTGTGCTGTGGCCCTGGGAGATTCACCTCCCCACGTGGGGTTGGGTTGCCCTCTCGGGCAGGGGAGGCTTTGTCGTACTGGTAGTAGGGCGTCATTTTTAAAAGAATTGGCTTTGTGTTCTAAGGTGAAGGGAAGGTGGCGACAGGAGCTCCTGAAGCCGAGTGTCTCTGCTGGGCTCCGGTTGCAGGGAGGAGCCTTGGCTGGCTGTGGGTGGCTGTGCCAAACACTGTGGCATTGCTCTAAACACCGCAGCAGCATGGGGAGAAGGGAAAGCAACATTGGTGGAAGGTCGCCTGATACGAAGTGCCCCACCAATGCTGAGGTCAACATCCAAGCTGTCGCCGCCCACCCACCCAAGGATGCAAGGGGGAGAATTAAGTCACCCCCAAAAAGACGGCCTAGCTGTTTTTTGGGGGATCAAAAAAAATAAGGCCCGGCCTTATTTTGTGAGAAACACGGTATCATCAGTGTTAGAAGGGAGTAGAGTTTCTTTATTATTTATTGGCCAAGTGTGATTGGATACACAAGGAATTTGTCTTGGTGCAAATGCTCTCAGTGTACATAAAAGAAAAAATACATTGGTCAAGAGTCAAGAATCATAAGGTACAACACTTAATAATAGTCATAGGATACAATAAGCGATCAAATGTTACTAGGAAACAGTTGATATAAATCATAAGGATACAAGCGACAAAGTTACAGTCATACAGTCACAAGTGGGAGGGGATGGGTGATAAGGAGTGATAAGAAGATTAATAGTAATAGTCGTGTAGACTTTGTAAATAGTTGGACAGTGTTGAGGAAACTATTTGTTTAGCAGAGTCATGGTGTTCGGAAAAAACTGTCCTCGTGTCTAGTTATTCTGGTGTGCAGTGCTCTATAGCATCATTTTGAGGGCAGGAGTTGAAACCGTTCATGTTCGGGATGTGAGGTGTCTGTAAATATTTTCACAGCCCTCTTTTTGACTCATGCAGTATACAGGTCCTTGATTGAAGGCAGGTTGGTAGTAATTGTTTTTTCTGCAGTCCTAATTATCCTCTGAAGTCTGTGTCTGTCCTGTTGAGTTGCAGAACCAAACCAGACATAATACAGGTGCAGATGAAGGACTCAATAATTCCTCTATAGATCTGTATCAGCAGCTCCTTGGGCAGTTTGAGCTTTCTGAGTTGGCGCAGAAAAAACATTCTTTGTTGTGCTTTTTTGATGAAGTTTTTGATGTTAGGTGTCCATTTTAGGTCTTGTGATATGATAGAACCTAGAAATTTGAAGGTCTCTACTGTTGATACTGTGTTGTCTAGCACTGTAAGAGGTGATAGTGGTGGAATTAAAAATTTTTTGCTACTGTGGGCATGGCTTATTTTGTGTGCGTGGCTTAGTGGTCATGTGACTGGGTGGGCATGGCCAACTCAATGTCACTCACATCAAGGGGTGCCTCACCTGCCACTTCCCTCCCAGCCATTCACC
The DNA here is from genome assembly GCA_004319985.1 of Emydocephalus ijimae. Lineage (NCBI taxonomy): Eukaryota > Metazoa > Chordata > Lepidosauria > Squamata > Elapidae > Emydocephalus > Emydocephalus ijimae. The sequence continues at coordinate 20,951 of BHEV01034908.1, read as the reverse complement.
CAGCTCAACTTATCTATAGTTCTGAAAAAATGTTGTTTACCTTTTTTGACTTTATTATCTGCATACTATAGATGTACTTTCAAGGACTGCTGAAAGGAGGAAATGGCTCACATGCTTTACTCAAGAGTGTGACAGGCAACAGGCTTTTACGGGGCTGCCACAAAGAAAGGGGGACAATGTATTTTCCAAAGAAGCAGAATGCAAACAAGAAGCAATAGATGGAAGCTGAACAGAGAGAAGCAATCTAAAACTAAGGAGAAACTTCCTGACAGTGAGAACAATTAACCAGTGGAACTGCCTGTCTCCAGAAGTTCTAGGTGCTCAATCACTGGAAGTTTTTAAGAAAAGACTGGATAGCCATTTCTCTGAAATGGTATAGGGTTCACCCCAAGGACCCTTCTAAGTATTATTCTGACACCTTTCCCAGGATTTCTACTCAGAGTTTGGCATCCTCAGTTTTCTTGCCTGAGCTGGGGGTTGGGCTAGAAGACCTCCAAGGTCCCTTTCAACTCTTGTTAAACACATGTGTATTTTATGCTCTGGACTATTGACATTGAAAAATATGTAGTAGCTCTGTGCAAAAGAAAGGCAGAAAAATTACTCTAGGTGTAGGGACAGTGTAAAATATTAACACATGATAAATAATGGAACAATTAAAAATAATAGAACAGAGTTTTATCTCTCTTTCTTCCTATTTCTTTCTTTCTTTCTTTCTTTCTTTCTTTCTTTCTTTCTTTCTTTCTTTCTTTCTTTCTTTTCTCTCTCTCTCTCTCTCTCTCATACACACACACACACACACATGTACACACACACACACACACACACACACACACACACAGAGCACTTAACAGACAAGCATTTTGGAAGCAGCTCCTTTAAATTTCTCCAAGGCTGGAGTGGATTCCCCCATCCCCTCTGTCAGACCGCACTCCTTCTCACTCCAGCACTTTAATTCACAAGGGGAAAGCGACATTTACAGCGTCCATGGGGAATCCTTGGAGAAGTTTTTAAAGGACCTGCTTCCAAAATGCATTTCTTTTACATTGCAAAAGTGCTCCAAGGCTCAATTCACCCCCATCCTCTCTGTCAGACCGCACTCCTTCTCACTCCAGACGCTTTAAATCACACGGGGAAAGCAATACTTGCAGTGTCCATGCCTTTCTTCTTTTCCCCCTGGGAGAAAGAGGACATGGGGAACGGAAAGCTAGGAGAGCGATCGCAAGTGAGTGACTGGGCAACCGGGTTGGGGGTGTGGCCAGCCAGTGGTCACCACCGGTTTTGAGACCCACACCAAGAAACCACTACCGGTTTGCCCGAGTAGATGTGAACCGGTTCAATATCACCTCTGGTGATAGTATGGGAGGGTTTCTTCTAAAGTCTACCACCATTTCTATGGTTTTGAATGTGTTCAGTTCCAGATAGTTCCAGTTATACCATGATGCAAGTTGTATAACTATCTCTATGTAGATTAATCATTTCCTCAAATGAGACCAATTACTGTTGTATCATCTGCAAACTTCAGTATTTTAACAAATGGATTGTTTGAGATGCAGTCATTGGTATATAGGGAGAAGTGGAGAAAGCACACAACCTGGGGGGGGGCAGGGGGGGTGAGGTGCTGTGCTAATTGTAGAGGTATCAGATGTGATTCGGTCTAGCTTCACCTGCTACTTCCTGTCTGTTAGGAAACTTATTATTCACTTACAAGTGTGTTCAGATACTGCTAGCTAGTTTGATTTAGTTAGAAGAATGTCTGGAATGATGGTATTGCTCTCTATATACATATGGCTTGCCCTGTCAGTGTTGATGGGAATGTTCTTGGTAGTTTTTTAATTACACTGTTGTTTCATTGGTAATTCTTTGATTGAAGCAGCAGGGTGGCTTAGTGATGAAGATGTTCACCTCCTACTCAGAAGGTTGAGAATTCAATCCCAGGTAGCTGTGGTTGTTTCCTCTCCTAGGGCATAAAGAAGAAAAATCTGCTCCAAACTCTAGCTGGTGTCAGGAAGGGCATCCAGCCAATAAATGCTCAGCACTATCCAGTTGCCCTGACTCGACCTGAAATTAAGGGATTACAGGATCATAAAAAGGGAGGGGTTTTTTTACAGTTCTTTGGTTATGGTATTGCTTACTGCTGGATTATTGATCTAGATTTAATCTTGGAGTTAATTTATTTTTACCTGGATGCTGAATGCTGGTAAGCAGGTCTTTTTGTTTCTTTTTTAGCTTATGGATTGTATCTTTGAATGTATATAAATGTTTATGTGCCTGTTGATAGATGATTATGTGTGCTAAAGTAATGCAATATGGCTGTAATAATTTGTTTCAGAGATGTTTTTGATGTATACTAATGTTATCAACACAAATCATTTATAGATAAAATCTATAAGGGATCATTCAATAATAGACCCCATGCTTAAAGCATTAGACAAAGAGAAAAAAAAACCTTAGTTGAGATCCATCATTTTTTGCCTCAATTTTAAATATTTTAAATAGAAATTTGATCACTAGAGGAATTATCTATACGGACCATAAAATTTAATTATTAAGATGACTTGGATGAAATTCTTTGAGATTCTCAAATAGGTAGCATTATCCAAAAGAAGTTACAAAATGGAGAACTTGGATATCTGACTGAATTTGAAAAATTTACCCTACTAAAGTCATATACCGGTAATTAATTGAGATTTACCTATAAATTGTTGGTGAAAGTATGATTTAGTAAGTAGACAAGTCAAAGATTGTGAAATGAATGCAGAATTTAAACTGAATAATCAATATACAACAATGAAAATGTCAATGGAAAAAAATGGTGTTGGTATTTACCTGATATGCCCATTCTCTGCGAGCTGTGAAGAGCATCCAGTAGTGGGAGGTGCTTCAGTATCTTCTTGGATAGGCTGGGTTTAATTGCAAGGATGTTCCTCCTCTTCCATGGGACTCCTCCCTAGCGTCTCCCAGTTTTGGTGAAGTCGAAGTTATGAAACTTTTCTGTACTGTATCTAATAGTTGGCTGGAATAAGACCCCACCAGACAGAAATTGGGTGGGGCTGGATGCTCTTCACAGCTCACGGGCATATTAGATAAGTACAGCTCATGGGCATATTAGATAAGTACCAATGCCCTTTCTCCCATGAGCTGTTCAGAGCATCCAGTAGTGGGACACACCAAAGTTTGGCCTGTACTACAGGAGGGACTCCGTCTGGATTTAAGTTCCTTCTTGGTCCTTGTAGACCCATTGCAACACTCTCCTACCAAATGAAGCCTCTGCAGAGGTAAAGACATCAATTTTATAGTGTCTAATGAAGGGTGATGGAGAAGCCCAAGTTGCCACCTGACAAATTTCCTCTATCAGTGCTTGTGTGGCACATGCCATCGATGTTGCAGTTTTCCTTGTTGAATGTGCTGTTATGCCCCTGGGCACTGGAAGTGATTGAGCCTCGTACGTCTTCTGAATCATGGCTCTTAGCTATCTGCCAATTGTAGAAGAGGAAACTTTGTAACCCTAAGTGGTAGGTTGAAATGAAATGAAAAGAGCCTCCATTTTCCTAAATATTATTGTGCAATCTAAATAGATGCACAGGGCACGTTTCAGGTCAAGCTGATGCCATTGGCATTCAAGCCTGTGAGTTAGTTGCAGACAAAAGTTCGGCAGGACCAACTCCTGCACCCTATGAAAAGCCGAATTAATTTTTGGGAGAAAGGTTGGATCTGGATGAAGGACTACTCTGTTGTGATGAAAAATATAGAGGTTGTTCCTGACTGATGACGCGGCTAATTCGGAGATTCGTCTCGCTGATGTGATAGCTATCAGGAAAACTATGTTATACATCAGAAAATGAAGACTCGTCGTCCTCAGGTGTTCAAAGGGACACTTCATTAGCACAGAGAGAACTTTGTCAAGGTCCAAAGTTGGATAACAGTGCATCACTGGAGGCTGTAAATTCGAGGCACCTCGAAGAAAACTCCAAATGTGTGGATGAAGAGAAATAGAGTGTAGGTCGCCCCAGAGATGATCGAGGCAAGAGCCGCCACCTGCCTTTGCAAGGTGTTTGGTGAAAGTCCCTTGTCGAGGCCTTCTTGTAAGAAGTCCAATAATTGTGCCACCAACAGAGAAGTGGGGTCAATATGAGATGTAACACAACATCAGCAGAAGGCAGTCCATGTGGCATTGTAGATTCGATTTGTCGACGAGCATCTGGCTGCCTAAATGATATAGATGACTTTGTTGGAAATCTTCTCACTTTTTAGACATCTCCGCTCAATCTCCATATGGCTAAGTTGAGCCATTGAGGGTCTGGATGCTAAACTGGCCCCTGGGAGAGTGAGACGCTGTCCGGCAGAATTCTCCATGGTTCTGCTGATGACAGGTCCCTGAGATCTGTGAACCATGGCCGCCGGGGCCAGTATGATGCCACCAGCAACAGCTCCGTTTTCTCTTCCAGAAGTTTCTGGACCACCTTGGGAATCACTGGAAGGGGGGAAATGCATATAGAAGGCCTGGGGGCCAATGGCAATGGAGAGCATTGATGTTCTCTGCTCCTTGAGATGGGTACCTTGAGATGAACCTCTGGAGTTCCATGTTGAGGCGAAAGGCAAACAAGTCAATGACTGGCTGACCAAATCTCTGGACCGCTTCCTGAAATAGATCCAGGTGCAGGTGCCACTCTGATTGATCAACCGTGGTCCTGCTCAACCAGTCCGCCCGGATGTTTGACAGACCAGAGATATGCTCTGCCTTGATGGAGAACAGATTCCTCTCTGCCCAGAGGCACAGTCTCTCCGTCTCCCTCATAAGTTATTTCGAATGGGTACCCCCTTGTTTGTTTATATGGGCCTTTGTCATGATGTTGTCAGTGAGAATGAGGGCGTACTTGGATCAAATTAGCAGAAGGAAGCTGCAAAGAGCCAGATGAACTGTTCTAAGCTCCAACCAATTTATGCTGCTTGATTGTTCTGGTATGGACCAACGTCCTTGAGCCGAGTGGGACAGGTAATGTGCTCCCCAACCGAACAGGCTGGCATCTGTCATGATGATTGACCTCTGGGTTTCCTTGAAGTGGCAAACCTTGTTGATGGTTGTGATGGTCCACCAGCGAAGGGATATCAGGACCCTTGATGGTACTCTGACTCAGGAATTGAAGTTGCCTCTTCCTGACCTTTGGAACAGCAGCAGATACCATTGCAGGGTTCCGGTGTGAAAATGGGCCCAGGGAACAATAGAGATGCAGGAGATCATTTTTCCCAACAGTTTTGATAAGTCTGCCAGGGGTACCCATTTAAGGGTTCTGATCTCCTGAGCTAATCGTCTAATGCTCTCCTACCTATCTGATGAAAGGAAACCCTTCCTTCCACCGTATCTATAATAGCTCCCAGATGAATTAAGCGAGTCGATGGAGTTAAGTGACATTTTTCCCAGTTTATTGAGAACCCATGCTGTTGTAGGGTCTGTAGAGTAATCTGTGTATCTATTTCTGCCTGTCGGCATGATGATGACAAAAGTAAAATGTTATCAAGGTAACACTGCAGTCTAATGGGCTTGCCTCTGAGATGGGCAGCCAGGGCAGCCAGAACCTTAGTAAAGATCTTGGGTTCAGATGCCAATCTAAAAGGAAGAGCGACATACTCATAGTGTGAATTATCATAACAAAATCTGAGAAATTTACTATGTGAAGGCCAAATTGGTATGTGTAAATATGACTCTGTCAGATCTATAGAGGTTAAAACGTTGCCCTTTCTAATACTAAGTAAAATAGATTGCAATGTGGACATTCTGAATTTCCTGTAAACTAATGAGCAATTTAGTCATTTTAAGTCTAAAATTGCCCTCCATCCCCCCAAACTCTTTGGAACCACAAAAAGGTGTGAGTAAAAACCTTGACCCTGTTGTTCTGATGCCACTGGTTAAATGGCCCAGATCTCCAGTAGGTGGAGTATAGCTGCCTGCATAAGAGATATTTTAACGGGGTCTCTAGAGAGCGGGAACCTAATGAAGAAGTTTGGGGGAGTGGATTGGAATTCCAGAGCCAACCCAGATCTGATAGTATCTCTGACCCAAGACTCAGTTGTAGAGAAGTCCCATTGGTCGGCAAAGAGCTTTAGTTGACCACCAATGGGAGCATCCTCATAAGCCCTATTTGGGAGGGTGGAAGGCCCTGTTGCCTGTCCCCCCTGAACGACTTCCTGGCTTGTCCTCCCCTTCTGTTCCTGTCCCCAAAGTTGGACCTGTCTGATTGCTGACCCTGTCCATATCTGGTGACTCTCCGGGGTCTAGGGTCCCTGATAAAAGGGACAAAAGAAACCTCTCTGAAATGGCTGGGGATTCTTGTTGTCTGGTTTACGAAAAAGAGAGGAGTGGATCTTTTACTTGTTTCTAGTCTCTATCAAGAGCGGATCCAAGGCATTGCCAAACAATTTTTCATCCAAAATGGGTGCCGAGGCAAGCTTCCACTTGTGTTTGGTGTCAGCTTGCCAATGTCTGAGCCATAGTAATCATCTCGCTGAGACCTGTGATGCAATGGCTCTTGAGGAAAATTTAACCGCACTGAACATTGCATCCGCAGATAATTCTGCCACATCTATCAATTTGGCAATGTCCTGATGTGCCCGTATATTGGAGCTTGGGATAGTTTCTTGCAGATGGCAAAGCCATCTAAGGGAACATCGAGTAAAAAAGGATGCAGCAGTAGCCGCCCTTATGGCCCATGCATCTGATTGATGAGCCCTACGAAGCGCTAGTACTGCCCTCTTATCTTTTGGTTTGAGTGCCTCCTCTGCTTCACTGGGGATAATGGAAGAGGATGCCAAGGCCACTACCGGATCATCAACCTCTGGTATATTTAGGGAGTTAGAAGTCAGGTGCCAGGTTATAAAATTTCCTATCATAACATAACCCGTGGGAGTATATGGCTGCGGAAGCCCACTGCTTTTGTACTAAGTCCGAAAACATATGCAGAACTGGAATTCTGTCCACTTCATTAACAGGGAGAATATTATGTCCTCTGACTCTTCCTGTACCACAGCTGGCTGTGAAGTGGGTATGGATTTGTCCAGGTGAGGGTATGGATTTATCCAGGCGAGCCTTGAACAAGAGTGACTTAAATAATTGAGGGCGAAATAGACCCATAAATATTGGTTGGTCAGGAATAAGGTTCTCATCATCTGACATGCCCCTTTCCAGAGGGTTCGCCTCTGACAGAGCTGGGTCAGTGTCATGAACTGACCCACTCCTCATCTTGTTGCATTTGATCGTCTTGGTCTCCCTCTTCCTGTAACCCCTTGAGGTATATCCCTGGGGGTATAGGAAGCTTCCCTTGGGGAGGTACCTGAATGTAGTGTTGATCCATCTTGCCTAGGGACCGCACTGAATATGAATCACAGTCAGAAGTTACTGATCATTGACTGGCAAGAAGAGACTGTCGTACACCAGCTGCAATACCCTGTCGTATCGCCAGCTCCATCCAAGCCTTCATCTGGATAGAGACTTCTTCCAGGAGAATGTCATTCTGATGAAGTCCGGCCGCTGTTGGACTAAACATCTACTTGTAAATTTTGATGTCATTTCACTATTCACTCAAGTCCTGATAAAAGAAACCCTAGAAATCATTAAAAACAAATACCAACCACTCAAACACCGCATGGAACCAGCAGAACACTGCTTAACCAACACATATTTCATATACAAAGGACAAAGATACAAGCAAATTGAAGGAGCCCCTATGGGATCACCACTATCACCCGTTATTGCAAACCTGTTCATGGATCCAGAGCCCTGGCAAATGCCACCCACAAACCCAAACTATGGTAAAGATACATCGATGACACATTTGTTATTTGGCCCCATGGAAAAGAAAACCTAAGCAATTTTCTAACACATCTAAATAGCATACACCCCACATTCAAATTCACCATGCAAACAAACAAACAACTACCATTCCTAGATGTACTAATCCAGAAAAAAACACATGGCACACTAGGACACACCATATACCAGAAGAAAACACACACCAACTGCTACNAGTAAGATACTACACAGACATCACATCAAGACTGCCTTCAAAAGAGACAGAAAAATAGCAGCCATCCTAAGAAACCCCAAAGATAAAATTGACCTGGAAAACCAAGGCATATATGAAGTCCCCTGTGCATCATGCCCTACCACATACATTGGACAGACCAATAGAAGAATAAGTACCTGCCTTGATGAACACAAAAATGCAGTAAAAAAGCTGGAACACACTTCCTCACTTGTCCAACACATGAAAGCCAAAGGTCATAGCATTGACTTCAATGGCACCAAAACCCTAGCCACTATAGAAAACCCCAGCTACAGAATTATCAGAGAAGCCATAGAGATTGGAAGAAAAAACCCTGAAAACATGAATAGAAGAGATGACTCCACCAGACTGTCAATTATCTGGAAGCCTGCACTCTCAAACAAAGAAATCTCCACACCACAAGCCAGCCAAACACTTGGGCACAAACAGACTCCCCCTGATACCTCCAGCTCAAACACACCCCAACCAGGCACCCAGATGAAACCTAGCTTCCTAATAAATGATAGCTGTCCATTTACTTGGAGCCAAGCTGCACTAAAAGCCTCCAATACAAGAAACACAATGTTGCCAGCCAATCAAGAGAAAAAAAAGCTACAAAACAGACAAAAGATATTAGAAACATCAATCAAGCAGAACACAGCAAACTCCAAGACCAATAAACACAGACCAAGGCTCCCAACCAATCAGGATGAAAAAAGAAAACCATTCTGGCACAGCAGTAGGCTAGCCCCAAATTTAAAACTGAAACGGCTGTGAAAGTCTGACTCACAGACAAACACTATGCAGAAGCCTGATGATGGCAGATGAGATTCTGCTGAAACGTCGCTACAACTTTAAAAGCACAACCATAATGACGTGGAAATATACCCAAACAAAGCTGAATACCATACATACATACACCTAGACTTACATACCTTTACCTGTGAAAATCTACGAAAACATATATTGTATATATATGTATATTAATGTTGCCACTGGCAAGTCAGAATAGAACACCTCTTCAGGCCCGCAAACTGTCCTGATAGAGACAGGCCTGCAACAGCTGCTCTGCACAGGCAGATTTTGGCCTTGGTGCTTGCTGTTGAGCTGCTGGAAATTAATGTGAGCGTTAGCCAACAAACTTTTGCCCACTAACCCAGAAAGGGGAGTAAGGCTGAAGGTCTCCTGGCCCAATAAGGGGAGCCCTGAAGGAGAAGGAATTAACTCAGCTCACAAATCGATAATGTGGTAACGTTCCTCACCATGCGGTTAGTTAAAATGGCGGCCGTTGTTATTAGGTGCACAAAAAACACCTTCCAGCAGCTAACTCCCACTTGGAGCCAGAGCCTGTGGCACTAAAGGCTCCCGAGGCTGGCGCTATAAGGCGGGAAGGGAAACGGGTGCTAAAACCCCTTGTGGTGTTCTCTGTCGGGGAATGCCTTAAGCCATTGAGCCGCTGAGCAGGAGCAAAGCTTGCCCTTCAGAAATGGTGTTGCTGTAATGGTGATTGCAATGGCAGGCGCAAGGCTAGTGATTTTGAGGCAGTCGCCTCAAACCATCCTCCGAATGACAAGCGCTCTCTGGGAGATTGTAATGAACTCCAGAAGATTGTAAAGAGCTCTGGTGGCTAGATTAGCACTAAGTGCCATCGGAAGCTCCCCGGGGCTCAAGATGACATGTAGAGCCCCTTGAGAAATAACTACTGATCAAACCGGATGATTTTAGGAGATTTGGGGTGTTTTTATCCCGGCCAACAAATGGAAAAGCTGCCTAATCCTGTAAAGGCTGAGCAAAAACTGGGGGACACTAGGGAGGAGGAGCATTGTTGCAATTCAGCCCAGCCTATCCAAGAGGATACTGAAGCACCTCCCACTACTGGATGCTCTGAAGAACTCATGGGAGAAAAAAATAAATCTACAGTCAACATTGCACTCAGAGATAATTGTCGTAATATGTTCCAATGATAATATATTCCTCCAGAGCTGAATGATAATATTTATTCTCTAAAATTGTTTGAAATGCAATAATCAACCTGGGTTATTTTTCATATAAGATAGAAATATTGTAAAGGGTCACAATTCTGGAAAATTATTTCTAATGGCATGAAACAAATTTTAAAGGCACTTTTTTTTTCTTCAGCCTGTTATTTTTAATTAAATATTACAAAACTGTATGTTCCCATAAAGCAGGGGTGTCAAACTTGATTTCATTGAGGGCCACATCAAGATTGTGTTTGACCTTGGAGGACTGGGGTGGGGTGGGGTGGGGTCAGATCAGGCTTTGTCAGGGTGGATGTGGCCATGGTGGGTGTTTGACACAGGCTCAAGATGCATTTTTCCCCTTTTCATTCAAAACAGCTATTCCAGATAAAGGGGATTTACTTTCTGGCATAAATAGTCTCAATTCCATAATGTAGATGTTAAAGACATGTAGAGTACCTAGCTGCTACGGGGCTTGACTCTTTTGTACAGGAACAGAGCATAAGAATTATCTATCAATCTTTGTTACTACCTCTGATGCAGCCCTAGAATATTAGTAATAGTAGTAATTAGTAATAATAAGATTAAGATAAAAGATACCAATCTCAGTGATATGAGGGGGCTCACTCTCTCTCATCAAAGACCTGAGTGAAGAGTCAGATGTTTTTGGCTCTTTTGAACAAGGTACTGCCTCCTGCAGCACTCTGCCGGTCAAAACGGGCTGCAGGGTGCCTCTGCCTCCTGCAGTACTCTGCCTCCTGCCCACAGGGCTGGTCTGAAAATATCAAAGAACTGACTCGTGATGCCTCTTCCAGCTGAAAATGAGTTTGACACCCTGCCATAAAGTATACTGAATTGGCTTTGTATATGGTAACAGCTGCAATAATGCTTAATGTTATCAATAGAAATGATCAACAATTTCTGTCCTACTAGTCTGGCAAACCAAGTTGTTGGAGTAGCATAAAATATGCTATAATTAAATTTGTATCTGCAAAACAAATATAGTAAGACTTTAATACAATATCAAAGCCATAGTGTCAAATTTTTAACTGACTTTTCTTTAATATATGGTTATAATTTTATTATGATTTGCTACATTTGTTGAACTTTGTAGATCAAGCATGACAATTTCTTCATCTTGGCTAATGATTTATAATCAGAATATATCAATTGTAGTCATTAAGTATTGCATAACCCAATTGAAATACAGATTCATATTAGTGTTGATTTATTTCAAATTGATATCGAGGGGATTATTGAGTGAAATCTGCCAGGACTATCCATGAGGAGAGGACTAAGATGGCATTCAGCTGTAACATGTGACTGACGTCCTATTCTTTTGTGCATGTGATATCAATACTTAAAGAAAAGGATAGTGGCTCTGATCATCATCTTGGCCTTTTATCTCCACACAAGGATACTTCTGATTAACATGCTTCCAAAAATAATTGTCATCTACTAACTTGAATTGACCATCTTGAATGTTTTTACAGCATTTAATATGTGCAATGCAATTTTTTTGTATGTTAAGTATGTTATTGGGAACTATTTTTGGACTTGGTTTTATTGTTATAATCAACTAGTGGTACTCACTGGCATAAAGATTAATCAGCATTAATGGAATGGATGTAAATAATAAATTCCAGTAAAGAGGGATAATAAGAAAGTATCCTATTTACCTGATTTTGTTTATCATGGAAGTGTGATGAATCGGCGCATGGCATAAAGGCAACACAGCTAGAGAATAAAAATGAGTTCCTTTATTAGCTCCAACTTTGCCTCCAATGATCCGGTTACCTTCCCATCTGGAGAAAAACTCTCCCATGAACCTGCACCAGCCTTTGGCTGCAGATATTCCTATCCAAACGCTGTAAACTGAAAACTTTAAACTATAAATCCAACATGGCAAAATAAGGTAATTAAATCTGGCAGAGCAAGATACTTTGTTCCAGAAATGAAGTAATAAGGCAGTAAATCAAACCAGTTGGGAGGATGCCAGGAACTCAGACAACCACAGCCAACACAAGATAAACTCAACATTTCTTCCCGACAAATGCCCCTCCCAACTGGTTCTCCTTTAAACTCCCTCCATGATGTGCCTTGCAGAAGGGAATCAGGACCCTTTCTTTCCTCGTAAGCCATGCAACCCACATTGCTCTCTTCTCCATTCCCCCCTGCATGCCCTAGGATGAAGAGGGAGTGGGCCTTTGTCTTCCTCTGAACCCTCTCTCCCTTGTTCTACCTCTTCCCTGCTCTGCCCAGCCTGACTTTGCACTTCCCCAGTTTCCTCCACAGTCAACAGAGCCACCCTCCTGCTTCCTGACAACTGTTCATCTTTCTCCTCAGATTCAGACTCCGATGGGGGCATGACACACAGGTAGTTCTCAACTGAAGTCCAAAATTTGCATTGCCCAGCAAGGCATTTGTTTTGTCTTATTTTACAACTTTTGCCACAGTTTTTAAGCAAATTATTGCAGTTGTTAAGTGACCAATGGAGTCATTTAGCAAATCTGGCTTCTCTCATTGACTTTGCTTGTCAGAAGCCAGCTGGAAGGTTACAAATAGTGATCATATGACCCAGGACAGTATAACTGTCATAAACATTTTATTTGCCAAATGTCCAACTTTTGATCAAGTGATTGTGAGAATGGTGCAATAGTCATATGAAAATTGGTCATTTTCCAATGGCATTATAACGTTAAATGGTCATTAAAAATGGTTGTAAGTTGAGGATCAGTACAGAATATTTGGAGGAATAAGAATACTCAAAGTGTTTAAATAAAAACAAAGTATCATGCAATAAATCTGTTTATTGTACATTTATTTTTCTACAAAACTCTTAGCAAAGATACTTCAATAATTTATATTGAACAAATTTTGGATAGCAACAGGTCTAGAAAACAATTTTGATTGATAAGCAGGTCTAGAAAACAATTTTGATTCATAACATGAATAAATGTTGAAAAAATGTCTCCAAGAATCTACTAAACTTTACAACACCCAGATGGATTGAGATAATTTGGTGTAATTTTATTACGAAGGATTGGCAGCTATTAAAGGAATTACCATCCCTTCTACTGAAAATTTTATGTCATAGCAACACCTTTCTTATCACTGCTTGGCAGAACAGCTATGATTAGAATTATTTTTCTTCCTTATGCCATGATGTTTTATTGTTTATATATTGTATCTGTTATTTTTAAAAATATTATTTCTTTTTCAGACATTTCTAACTCCTTAAGCTATAATATTTTTAAAAATAACAGGTACAATATATAAACAATACAACATAATGACATATGGATTAATGAAAAAGGTTCATTAATGCACTTGGTGCATTGGTGAGAGAGCTGGTAAATGTAAAATTAATGTATTATTATAGTAAAAGGCCCAAGGAATGAAATGTCTTTGCCTGGCAAACAAAACACCATGTTCTATCTTTGTTCAGAGATTCCCCCTTGTAAAACAGCGGAAAAGACTGGGTTCATCACATTGTAGCACTTTCAGCACTTTTTGCTGAATCCTTTGTTAACCATGGTTTGTTACATATACAAGGTAATTGGCAAACATATGGTATGGCATAAATCATAGTTTACAAACCACAATGGCTGTGTTTGCATGACAAACTAAACAAAAAAACCAAGGTCACCGTATTTTTAACTTAATAAATTAGGTTAACCTGGTTCTATCTAATTAATTTATGTTTCAGTATTTTATTCATATAGTGATTGTTTAAAATTACAATGGCACTTCACACGACCATAGCAACATCCTCACAATCACATGATCAAAATTTGGGCACTTGGCAACTGGCATGTATTCATCTAGTAATATTCTACTTGCAAGACAAAAATTACAGCCATTGTGCTATGCATTGCATTGCCTTTAGAAGACAGACTGCAGTCAAATTAACTTAGTTGAAAAGGCACCCCTTCCTCTGCAAAGTTATGAATTGCTGAGGTCAGGCACAAATGAAATGCATTATCCCATATAGAAGCATTCAGAGTATCATAACATGGAAACATGGAGCAGAAATACACACCTTGAGGCTTTGCTTGTGAGTGGAGCATGTCTGAAAAATGACATACTTCTGTATATAGTTGCCTAAAATGATATGGTTTTGTTCGTTTGTTTAGTTTTGACTGTTTTGAAAAACTGAAGTTTTCTTAGGGTTGTATGTTACTGTCAGAGACTTTACATATGTTGTATGTAAAGGACATGCATTGTTTTTGTAATATGTACTTAGCTAAATGTGTCATGATGTGTGTTCTTAATACATATTAGTTTATGCAATTTCCTTTTCCCATAGAAAATTATCCATGTGTCTGATACACAGAATGATTTGGCCACCGTGACCATTGAGTGGTCAACTGATGAATGGATAGAATCTTAATAACTCATTATCATAGTAACTAAGAATGTGTGCATTAATTAGATGGTAACAACAATGGAAACTGGAAAGATAGTATCTCCCACAACCAAAGAAGCAGTAGAGAAAAACTTTGAACCAATTTTGTATAAAATTTGGGATAACTTTTAAGTTGTGTTGGCTTATGATAAAGTTTCTAACTAATATCTTATAAATAGCTCAACAGAAGATTTGCTGCATGTGTATTTGTAAATAAAAGAAAATATCATCAATGTGCAGCACCTTCATGCTTTAAAATAATAAAATTCAGAACTGTTAACCCTGGACGTTTCACTGCACTGGGAAGCCAAATAAAGATTACAATATGATTAGATAAGCCATTTAGTATGTGAAACAATATGTAGGTATTTTGTAGAACTCATTATTATGAGATAAAAAAGAATGTAAGCAAAACTCAGCATATTTAAAAAGCAAGGAAGAACAATACTGGGATTTTTCTTAGGTAGGAAATTTAAGATTTAGAACCTGAGGAGTTTTTCTTAGGCATAGTTTTTCAAGTCCTAGCCCAAAATAAGGATGAAAAAATGAGCTTCTCAATTTTCTCATTTCTCTTTGTTCTTTCTCAGCACGTCTGGGTGCTGAAAATACAGCTACCTGCTTTCTTCAAGGAAAGCATCTTATAAAGGGAAAATATAATATCAGGAGAAAATATAATTTGTCACATAATGAATGAAAAGGGTTCATGAGTAAACCAAACCACAGGGATTTCCCCTTTGCTGCAGGTACCCGGTATAAGAACTTTTGAACCATACTGCACTTAATAAGGATCAAGGCAACAATTAACTTAGCAGGATAGAACAGCATTAAATTGATAGTAAAATGAAGTTGTCTCCTGGCCAAATACAGGATGAGGAGTCACCTCATGCTGTGATCTACAACATCTGCCACAGAATTAAGCAATTATACTGGTTTTTCTTGGAGGACAGATCCTTCCCTAAGGAGGGATGTAAAAGAACCTTTATTTGGTGACTGCAACCCGATTATTATTATATGGTTATAGATTTGTTAAAGACACCCCTTATGTTCAGATGTTTAAGAAGCCTCAAGGAAAGTCAAGAAAAGAGATCTAAAACCTCCACATTTTAAAGAGAATAGGCTGTTTTGGGGTAACTTACAATAAGGAAATTATGGTCTATGAATATGAATTTACTGTGTTGTTAATCAAATAACTTGGTTTCTTCAAGTATCAATATCATTCTAGAAATCTAAAAAAAGGTAAAAAAATCAATTTTCATATGTAACTTTCTACACTGTGTAATTTGTAATTGATATAAATATCATTTGCATTTTCTATGTTTAACACAATCATTGCATTATAAAATTATGGGATCTAAAACAAAATATTCTGACTCACATAATAGTTGGGATGAAGAGATTAGAATAGATTGCTTAAACATGTGAAGCAACTGAAATTCTTCAATATCTTTACTTTTAAAAACATAGCATGTGTAAACAGAATTTTTTATGATAGTAATGTTCAGTTAACTTTACCCAACTCTTTATTTTCTATATTGTGATGGTTCCCACACTGTGAGCCCTGAACCCTTAGGTGATCATGGAATTAACACAAGGGATGCATGTGTGAGGCCCAGATTCTCTCCCCTTAAAACGATAAGAATGAACTTTTAAAAGCTGGGTACTTCAAAAGGAATTCTTTATTGAAAGGAAGTTATCCAGGTACTAGTCAAAGGAGGGTCTAATATGCCTTCAGGAATACAGCATAGATAAAAGGAGTTAGAACCCCTTCCCTTAGTCTGATGTGGATTTCGTCAATACAAAGAAGCAATATGTTAATTCCCACCCCTCCTTTTCTGGGAACATAGTTGAGAAAAGTTTTCCAGGAAGTTTCTTTTGGAGCTGGAATTTTTATGGCCCTTCTCCTCTTGTTATCTCTCCAAGAGGTGATATGTTTCCAGGCATCTGGGCTCCAGTCCCCAGTTGTATGTCATGTGCAAGTTATACAGATTTAATACAAGACTTAAGATATTCAGGTTACATCAAAAAGGATTACATTGTTTAACACATGATTGCTACATGTTATGGCCTCACCCCACAGTGTTTCAGGTAAACCTGAGTCAGATAACATAGTACGAGCCATGGCTTGTAACGTTTGCTCTCTTTGTTCTACAAATGAATTATGTTGTGGTCTGTAAAGTGCAGAACATTTATGTTCGACACCAGCCAATTTCAACATAGTTTGGAATCTCTTGTTAATAGTCCCGTTATCAGTAACTAAAGTAATTACTTTACTCCTCATTTTTCTCTTCGCAAATCTTACCCAGTTAAAGAAATGTTGGAATGTTTCTGTTTTGTTTTTCATGAGATAGCAGAAAGCGTACCGTGAGTAATGGTCCGTAATACTCAAAATATAGCAGGCAGGGTTTCTTAAGAAAGTCTACAAGAAACCACCTTTTAGGAAAGTCAAGAAAAGAGATCTAAAACCTCCACATTTTAAAGAGAATAGGCTGTTTTGGGGTAACTTACAATAAGGAAATCATGGTCTATGAATATGGCTACAAGCATTACAGTTTAAATACTTGCTACAGGGTTTTAATTTTATTCCCTCTGACAAGTTGACAGTTTGTTTCAACATTTTGAAATTAATGTGCCCCAGACATCTATGCAGTAAATGTATACATTCATCATGTGGCTTAACATTGTTATAAACCAAGTTAGCCATCTTCAACTGGGCATCATGTATCACATATAAATCATTCTCTCAAGTAGTCGTAACACTTTTACCCTCTTTCTCTATTATACAGTTATCTCCTCTAAAGGTTACTACATAACCAAGATTAACTAAAGTCCTGACTGATAACAAATTAAATTTCAGTTTAGGTACATATAACATAGTTAAATGTTGGTTTACACAAGAACAATATGCAGTATCTTCACCAGACACTTTCATCTTCCATCCATTTGCTAATGATACATGTTATTTACTCGTGGACATCTTTACAAACCTCTATTTTTAATAATGCACTGCGATGCTCCACTATCAACAACCCACAAATCATGGTTTACAGTTGAATTGCTAGACATAGCTAAACTAACATTCTTCTTAGCCTTCTGGTGATTACCAGTATTCTGTTGTTTGCCCTTCTTACAGAATCTAGCTATATGTCCCCTAGCCCCACAAGAAAAACATTTCCTAACAGTATAGGTAGTTGAAGACAAATCCTCTTGTGGTTGTTCCTTTCTCAGTTGGTCCCTATCCAGCTGTTTTCTTGCCTCTTCTAACAACCTTCCGGTTATGTCAGTCAATGTCAGTTTATCTCTGGGCAGGACTTCCAGTGAAGATACGTAATCAGCATTACTTTCATCCAATGAGGAAAGAATGATATAAGCTTGATGCAGCTCTGAAAATATCAGTTCCTTTTCATGTAGCTCTTGAAAAGTTCTTTTCATTAAGTTCAAATGAGCTAACATATTTCCACCTTTCAGAAGATGTGCTCCAAACAGTTTACGTGTAAGATGTATGTGTGCACCTATACTGTCACAAACATAAATCTTTTTCAAATTCTCCCAACACCTAGCAGCAGACTCTTCTCCATGAATATGGACTAGTTGCTGGTCCCTCAGTGTTAGTTCAATTATACAAAGAGCTCATTCGTTGTTCCGTTTAAAGTCAGCTAACTTCTTGGGATCGTCCTCATTATCTGGATCCCAAGCATTTACATCCCGTGGATCTTGAACTACATTCCATAATCCTTCTCTATGCCGAAGTAGACTGCACTTCATAGACCAGGAAACATAGTTTGTTCCATCCAACCGAGTTATCAGTGATAGACTTGTTGAATCAGTGATAGACTTGCTGAAGTGACTTGTGCCATCTTTACCAGGATAGTAACCCACAATTAAACTGTAAACAGCTGTCTGTATACAGTACCGTGCATTCACACCAACTCTCAGTTATCTGAGCACACACAGGGAGATGTAGTGAGAGTAGTGAAGAATAACACACAACTAGCACACAGATACACTGTTTCTGGCTCCATCTTATGGCCATTTGAGGAACCCCACCCAATTACCATTTTAGCATTCCCTTAAAGAGACAGTATTAAAATGTCTATCCTGGTTTATATATTTTCCAACCCAACTGTTAGCTGACTTACATTCTGAACAAGTCTTTCCTCTGCTTCCGGACTCTTCTTAGCACTTGTTTCAGCACAATTACTTCTCTACCTTTATACTCTTGAAATCTTGTAAATTATGTCCTCAACTCTCCTCCTAGTGAGCCTGATGTGGACTTTCCAAGGGAGTCTGTGCCGCCTCGCATAGCTTCATGAACTCTATACACAGCATCCAATTCATTTACTATTTCATTTTTATCTCTTTGTAAGTGTTCCGCTAGCATTGTGGCCATTACCAGTACTAAATTTTCTACTTTATCTTCCTTCACATTTTGAAATCTGAGTAATAGGAGGCTCTGTCCATCTCAAGATAGATTAAGGTCTCTTCTCTTTGTTCTGGTCAGTAACTTTTTGATCCATATGTTCTAATTTCTTCTCTGATTGATTGGCTTGTTCTTCAATTATTCTAATCTTTTCTTCATTTATCCTAATGGATTCCTGAATCTGGCCTATTTTTCCAACCAGGTTCCTAATTTCAACTTTCATATCCCCTATTTCATTTTTCAATTCTGTTTTCATTTTTCCCTATCGGCTCTACCTTCAGTGTGGTTTTTTGACATTGACTCCTATAGTGCTAACATCGTTCCTTGAATTGGCAACAAGGTGGCTTGAACCAATTGGGTGCCAGTTGAGGAATTTGGTTTCTCTGGGGCCAACATCCCTTCGATCATTCATTGGGTCGATGGTGTAGGACTAGGCAGTGTTACTGTTGGTACAGATTTTCTCCTAATTTTTGTGATTGTGGTTGTGCTTCTAGTCATATCTTTAATACTTTTATATTGTCCATCTACTATTGTAGTTATATTATCCCAGATCGTATTACCAATTACCATCAACTTTATCAATAATTTAAGATTTTTAATATTCCCTATTAATTAATTAGAGAGAGTAACTCTTCTTCATTGCTTTGGGATCGCAACTCCCGATTAGACACCAAGAGTCTCTCCTCACTTTGTTGATCCCTCCAGGATCTAACCACACCACAAACGGCTATCCAAAGGTAAAAAACCCGATGCAGGAGAGCAAAGTTCTCCTGCACTGCCACAACGCGATGTTACTGGAAGTGCTCAAGGCTAAAGCTTTTTTTTAATGTGGTTTTACAAATAATGTCTGCTGCTATAAGGAAATGACATTTCCCGATTCAGACTTGTAGCAAAACTCTGAAAGTAGCTTCATACACATATTAAAAAATTGAACAAATTAACCTTCTTGTGCCGCCAAATCCAACTTTCCTAAACTATTTTCCAACCAGTTTAAACATGTTGAGTTGCTCTGATACAGACATAGCTGACTGGAGAATTCTGGGAGTTGAAGTCCACAAGTCTTAAAATTGCCAAGTTTGAAGACCTCTGCTCTGATATAACAAAATGCCCTTCCTCAAATAATTATATAAATTACCACTGCCTCTTGGCAACAAACATTGCAAGTAGCAATGCTATGAAAAAAGGCTTTGTAATAAAATATTTCTGAAATGAGCAGCCTACTTTACCCAAGACAAGTCAAAGTTAGAAACAAAGGGCACAGCTTCCTCCTTGCATACTGCCAAATTTACAACAAAATAACAGAAAATAAACTTTGCAGATTTTTTTCCCCTGCAGCTTTAAAGTTTCTCTGGTCAAAGGCAGGAGGAGTTTCTTCATGCATTTATCCTGTTCGTTTAAACCCTCAAATAAATATTTTCATTTGATTCTTAGTTGAAAATCAATGTGAGATTGAGTTTACGGGATTCTGCCTGGCCACTCAAATATCAATATCATTTTTGAGATTTTAATGATATACAGATTTCAGAAAAAGGGCATTGGTAAATACCTGATACGCCCCTTCTCTGAGAGCTGCATCCAGTAATAGGAGATGCTTTGACTTAGATTGGATAGGCTGGGCTTGATTGATAGGACATTCCTCCTCCTCCACGTTCTCCTCCTTAGCGTCCCCAGTTTTTGTGAAGACAAAGAGAGAGAAACCTCGCCTTCTTTCTTTCTCTCTCTCTCTCTTTTTGGGTAGTCATTGGCCAGACCAGGAACCCAACAGATGGAAATTGGGTGGGTCTGGATGCTCGTCGCAGCTCACAGAGAACGGCTGTATCAGGTAAGTACCAACGCCCTTTCTCCAATGAACTGTTCCAAGCATCCAGCAGTGGGACACACCAAAGCTTGGCTTGTCCTATGGAAGGGTCTCCGTCTGGAGTGGAGTCCCCTCATGGTCTCTATGGACACTCTGTAAAACTCTCCTACCGAAGGAAGCCTCAGCTGAGGCAAATACATCAATTTTGTAATGTTTAATAAAGGGCGATGGTGGAATTTCCGGTTGTCGGCTTCGCAAGCGGCAGGGTTTCGCGATCCTGCGCGATCCCTGCCGCGCTAGCCGTTTTGGTGCC
>BHEV01034907.1:0-24076 GCA_004319985.1 Emydocephalus ijimae | reverse complement strand
GCCATAGAGATAGAAAAAGGCCCACACAGCATGAATAAACGAGATGATACCTCCCGCCTACCAGCCATTTGGAAACCCGCCTTCATGAACAGACGAGTTCCTAACATGAAGGACACCAGACCCACACCCCTGAGAGCCACACAAGATGCCACCACCACATTTTCACGTAGAAAGCAGACTCACACCCACACAGAAGATGAGACACGACCACGGACCAGAAGCTGCACTGCAGCTGCATCACTACCCACTTCAAACCCCTCTGAGCCATACATGAAGCGAACTGACCCCCACCATGAAGATGCAGCACGACCACGAACTCGAAGCCAAACAGCAAGATCACAGCTCACCAGCTCAAATCCCCCAGCAACTAAGACTAACCTGAGGACAACCAAGCCCCCACCTGAACAGAACATGCCCCCAACCAATCAGAACACAGCGAAACCCCCAACCAATGAGAACACACCCCCACCCAATCAGAACACCGCCAAGCCCCCACCCAATCAAGTCACACCCCCACTAGCAGTTAAAAGGAAGAAGCAGCTGCAAGCTCACATCACTCTGAGAAGCACAGAGCTGAAGACCAAGCCTGAAGATGATGAATGAGACTTCATCGAAACGTTGCCTAGAATATATATATTATTTAGGTTTCTTCGGGTATTTTCCCACATCTTAATATTTGTGCTTTTATTATAGTGACATTTCAGCAGAATCTCATCTGCCATCCTCAGGCTTGTGTATTGGGTTCTTTTTAATTGTGTGTGTCAGGCTCGGCAGCCATTTTTTGTTTGAATTTGGTGCTGGCTTTCTGCTTTGTTTGAATGGTTTTTTCCTCATCCTGATTGGCTGGGAGTCTAGGTCTGTTTTTATTGGTCTTTGAATTGCTGTGTTCTTGATTGGTTGGCAACATTGTGTTTTGTGCATTGGGGTTTCTTAGTGCAGCTTGGTTTCTTGTGAATGGCCGATAATTATTTGTTAGGAAGCTAGATTTTATTTGGGTAGCTGGCTGGGGCGTGTTTGGGCTGGAGGTATTGGGGGAGAAGAGAAAGAAGGACTTTTGCTGCTTTCCTTTTGTGCAGCCAAAAGCAGAAGAAGAAAGAAGTGGAAAGGCCGGTGGCCAGGCAAGGCGCGTGGGGTGAGTGGGGCAAGGTACCCCCTTTGTCCTTCCCCCCCTCCCCTCACTACCTTGTGATATTCGCAATGCAAGTGATACAAGCCTTGTGTTCCCGCAGGCCATGTGGGTGGCACAGGCTTGTGTTCCTGCGCAGCCTGGTTTAATTGCTTTGGGGGGTCCTTTGGGGATGACATTTCTCTGCAGACCACCAACGTTTTCTTGTGGACCACCATTGGTCCCCGACCCACTGGTGGTGACCACTGCTTTAGAGGGTGATGATTACTTCTGTAAAATCACATCTGTATTTTTGCAGTTGCTGTTTGGAAAGTTCTATTGATTTCATAATTGCAGCAGGGTGGTGGGAACCAGTGATTTCAAGCCATAAAATCTGCAGAGATTGAGGTCAAAGTCAAAAATGAACTTACCTAGTTCTTTTTCTGTCATATTCTCTTTATAATGTAAAAGAACAGTCTGAAACAGCTATTATGATATCAGTCCCAAATTTATGATATAACAAAGCATTCTTAGTTTGTATTGTGAAGAAACTTGGAAGTTATTCCATTCTTCTGTCTATCCATCTATCTGAATGACTTGAAAGTCTTCAAAAGTAATCCATTTTTTTTTCCAGACAGAAGTAAACTCTCTGCTTCCAAACAGGGTGGCAGACTATAAGAAGCCTTCTGGTGACAAAGTTATCACAATCAAGTTACCCGAACATAAACTAGTTAAGTTGCTTTCCACATGCCGTCTAGATATTCTTTCCTTGCACAAACTATTTTTCTCTTTTATTTTTCTGGCCAAATGGGCCCATTTCAAGACAAAAGTTGAACTATAATAACACATCATTGTTATAATTTTAAGATATATTTCCCCTGGGGTTAAAGTAAGATCTATTGACATTTTTTTGGGAAAGAAATATGATGCTAGGAGCTGGACTTTGGTATGCTTTGGTGTTTTTTTCTTCCATTACTTCAAATCAATACTTTGTTTAATTCTAATGAATCCAGAATCATCTGGAAACCCAGACCTGATTAATAACTCAGAACAAATAAAGGTGACATAGAAAGCAATGGAGGTGACACTATCTGTAGAGCTACATTTAAATACGACAAATTATTGTTGACCACAGCAATAATAATCAAAAATTTAACTTCTAGAGGAAGGATCATGTTGTGAATGAATGCCCTGGATTAGGAAAGAAAAGATCAGAGGAAGTGGCATGTGAAATTGGAATAGGTTTGACTTGAATAAGAAACCAGAGAGGATAATAAATAAATTTCATCTTTAAAAATTACTGGTCCAATGAGATAGAATTATTAAAAGAATTTAGGAAATCATTACTTAGGACTCAAGATCTCTCACACCACAAAAGTCAAGCATCTGGTAAACCATTGAACAGTCACGTTAACAGACTTAACTCCAGGCTACACAGCACAAAGGTTTGTTGGTGCTATTCTTTATCTTTAGCAAATACATTATTGACTGTGGTGTCCTCATACATTTAATTAGGGACAATTAAAATTAAAATTAAAAATATATATATACATGACCTCTGTGATCATATCAAGAGCAACTGCGTTCTCTTCGCTGACGATGTAAAGCTATTCAACACCACAGACAATGCCACCCTTCAAAAAGACCTTGACTATGTATCAGAATGGTCAAACAAATGGCAACTTCAAATCTCAACAAATAAATGCTCTGTCTTACATACTAGCAAAAAAAAATCAGAAAATAAAATACAGGCTGAATAGTCAAGACCTTGTTGATGATCCAAACTCTGTCAAGGATCTTGGAGTACACATCTCAAATGACCTAAGTGCTAGAGCCCACTCTAACTACATAGCCAAAAAGGCATTAAGAGTTGTTAACCTAATCTTATGTAGCCTTTTCTCTGGTAATATTACACTAATAACTAGAGCATACAAAACATTTGCTAGACCAATACTCAAATACAGCTCATCAGTCTGTAACCCACATTACGTATCTGATATTGACACAGTTGAGAAAGTCCAGAAATATTTCACAAGAAGACTTCTCCACTCCTCTACTTGTTGCAGAATACCTTATGCCACCAGACTCAAAATTCCAGACCTAGAAAACCGAGAACTATGCTGCCTTTGATCCAATCTAAATATAGTATATAAAATCATACATTGCAATGTCCTACCTGTCAATCAATACTTCAGCTTCAACCATAACAACATTAGAGCAAACAATAGATACAAACTCAAGGTTAATCGTACCAAACTTGATTGCAGGAAATATGACTTCAGCAACAGAGTGGTCAATGTCTGGAATATTCTACCTGACTCTGTGGTTTTTTTCCCCAAACCCCAAAAACTTTAACCTTAGACTGTCTAATATTGTCCTCACCCCTTTCCTAAGAGGTCTGTAGGGGGCGTGCATAAGCACAACAAGGTGCCTGCTGTCCCTGTCCTATTGTTTCTTTTATATATTTTTCTTATATGCATCCATGTATTCATAACTATGTTTTTATCTATACCTATTATCTTGTAAGCAATTGACAAATAATAAATAAATAATAAATAAATAAATTTGTAGAAAAGGATTGGTTGAATTCCTTGCTCACAATAAAATGCTCACCAATCATTTGCCCTGAGGGAGGAGCCCCATTTGTCAGCTTGATCCTTCATTTGTGTGAAGTAGAAACATTTTCCAGCTTCAGCAAATAGAACAACCATCCTTGTTAGAACAAGTGTAATACCTAAACCACAGAGTCTAGTTAAGTCTGAAGACTCAGTTCTTCCTGATTTTTCTTGGTCCTCTAACTTACTGCTTGTTAGTTCAGAGATATTTTTTTAAAAAAACAGATGTCTGATGATCTTGTAAAATGAGTTTCCCTTATCTACGATCAGTGTTTTGTGAAGCACCAGTCAAACGTAATGTATGCAGGTGCCTCTCTGGTAGAGTCAGGTGCTCAGGTGCTGCCAAAGCCAAAAATGGAGGGGAGTGTGTTCCCAGCAATCAAAGTAGAAGCTGGGCACATGCCAGCCCCGGTCCCACAATATCCCACCTCCTGTAGGAGATGTTGTAGACCAGGGGTCTCCAACCTTGGCAACTTTTAGCCTGGCGGACTTCAACTCCCAGAATTCCCCAACCAGCTTTGTTGGCTGGGGAATTCTGGGACTTGAAGTCTGCCAGGCTTAAAGTTGCCAAGGTTGGAGACTCCTGTAAGACCATTTGTCTGACATGATTTGGGCAGTGGGAAAGATGAAAAAGACTTTTTTAAGTTGAAACAAATAAAGTTGAAGACAGGCTGCCTCCATGGGGGATGAGATGAAATAATGTTTTGAGGATAGATACTTTAAAAGTAGTTTTTAAGCATCTTTGTGCCATAATGGCATGATGTGGTAAGAGCTCTTTGTAGTTTCCTCTATTTCCTCCACTAGAATTTTCCATTTACAGTGTAAGAAGGGGGAATTTAAAGAATCTTACCATTCTTTCATCCTCCAGAGCACTAAATCACTCATATGTATTTTTTTTAAAAAAATGAAGCGTATAATCAATAATTTTGGAGCAGAAGGGGAATTTGCAGTTTATAAGTGAAGCCCCAGTCACAAGTCCCTATCATTCACATCTACATTTGATTTGGAATTCAGAATTTGGCTGAATATAATGCATAGCCCTAGTTTTCAGCTATTTCTTCCAATCTGCAATCAGTTCCACAATATTCCTTTTGTGGTGGTACAATATTTCACACATAAAATATAGTTTCCTACAAATCCATGGAATAAAACCTGTTTTATTTTGAGAAGAATCCACACATGGAATGAGATACAATTGGAAAGAAGTGATTGTTTCCCTTCCAAGGTTTTGAAACAAGCTAGTTATAAAATCAGAATGCTATTCCCGAGATAGCTGTTATTGATGTGTGTATTGAAAGAGAGGAGAAGGGAAGGGCTGGAGGGGGAGAGGGAGAGAGAGAGAGAGAACGAGAGAGAACTGTCATGATTTCTCAATTTCAAGTAAGGACTGTGTGCCAGCAAAATAAATGCATTTTGAAGTTAACAAGTTTATCATTCTTGATAAGTGCTTCTTTAACAGTGGTTTAATAGCAGCTTGTGATTAATCGCAAAGATAAGAACATAATTAAATGTTATTGCTCTCCACAGCACCCGTTTTTATTTAGATTGCCACCATAAAACATCTGTTCAACTGGAGGCTGAGAATCTGATCTTACTTCTGACATTGGCTTTATTGCTGCAACTGCTGTTTTTGGCAGCGGTTAAAATCTTGGTGAATATATTTCTTTTGGGGTTCTTTTTGCTGAACATACATAAAAATTGGAGCATATGATATAAACTCCAATACAGTTTATAACTTCCAAAACTACATACAGAAATATTTAAAATAGAAAGAAGTGTACACAAACTTATAGTGTATTGGATACAAGGAGGAAGTTTCTGCTAGAAAATGAGCGCAGAGATATGTGCTGGGAGAAATACATACAAAACATTTAAGAATGTTAGTGCAGAGATGTTGTCTTAATTACAGACCGAAGAGAAAAAGGGATGAACCAAATAGGAAACTGGATAAATGAGAAAGTGAGTGAAACTAAAAGTGATTTAATTTTATTGAAAACAACTCATGTTCGTAGAGAACTGCAAAGGGAACTTTCTCTGGCATGGCAGTCAATGGAGGAATGCCCTGCTGGGTGACATAACATTGGCATTAACTGTGTACTATTTTCAGTAGCCAGTAAAGATATTCAGTTTGAAGAAGAATTTTGGAAAAGTAAATAAATGGTCTTTCATTGTGGGCACAGGTAACAGGAGCTCACTCAGGTGCTAGGTCCGTGGTGGTGAACCTATGGCATGTGTGCCACAGGTGGCATTTGTAGCACAAAATATGAAGCCTTTCAGAATGAGCAGCGGTGTGATTAGAGATCAATAGGGTGGACAAAGTCCAGAAATATGAAATCACTTAGTTGTTTCTATGGTAGCACTCAGGGGTGGGATTCAAATTTTTTAACAACCGGATCTGTGGGCATGGCTTAGTGGGTGGGTGTGGCTTGGTGGTCATGTGACTGGGTGGACGTGGCTTGGTGGTCATGTTATTGGCTGGGCGTGGCCAATTCAATATCACTCACATTGAGGCACGCATTTCCTCCCCTGCCTTCTCATAACTGTGGGAATGCTGCAACAATCGTAAGTGTGAAACACAGTCATAAATCACTTTTTTCAGTGCCATTGTAACATTGAATGGTCACTCCAAACAAGCAAAGTACCAGCAAAGGAAGGGAAAAAAACTCCAGAGAAGTTCCTGAGACAGGAAGTCTAGTCCTGCCAAGAACATAATAAGCAGTTTATGTAAACAACACCAGAATGTTTCCTCCCTGCTTCCTTACAGAATTAGGCCAGTAATTTCTTCTAACAACTGGTTCTCCAAACTGCTTTTAATGTTAACAACTGGTTCTACCTAATAGGTGCGAACTGGTAGAATCCCACCCTTGATAGCACTGCACTCCTCTGGAGAAAGAATTTGTTGTTCCTGGAATTTGTTGAAACCATTCTCCAAATTAGGAAAGTGAGCCTTGAGTATTCCTACCACTACTAAGATCACTTTCTACAGCTTCTCTACTTTTTTTCCTGATGTTGCTGTCACTTGGCACTTCTATATCTATCACCACCACTGTTTTCTGATACTTGATTATTACCATGATGTCTGGTTGATTGGCCAATACATGCCTGCCTGTTTGGATCTGGAAGTCTCACAGGGCCTTAGGTCCATTATTTGCCATAACAGTCTATTGAATCTCCTCATTTGGGCGTGGGAAGGTATAGTCCATAAACTGTGCAGATATTCCTCTACACAGTGCCAGCTACTTGGTTGTGCTATTCATTGTATACTATTCCTACCTACATTCTACAACTTGCCATTATATGTTGGACTGTCTCTGAGGCCACTCTGTGTAGTCTGCACTTTTGGACCTGTCTCGTGTGATAGAGCCATACTTCCATGGATCTGGTGCTTAGTGGCTGTTTTTATTTATTTATTTTATTTTGTCAAGCAATTATAAGATAACAGGTACAGGTATAAACATAGTTATGAATACATGAAATGGATACATATATATATAAAAAAAGAATAGGATAGGGACGGTAGACAAGTTGGTGCACTTATGCACGTCCCCTACAGACCTCTTAGGAAAGGGGTGAGGTCAATAGTAGACAGTCTAAGGTTAAAGTTTTTGGGGTTTGGGGAAGAAACAACAGAGTCAGGTAGAGTATTCCAGACATTGACCACTTTGTTGCTGACGTCGTATTTCCTGCAATCAAGTTTGGTGCGGTTTACCTTGAGTTTGTATCTGTTGTGTGCTCTTGTATTGTTATGGTTGAAGCTGAAGTATTGATTGACAGGTAGGACATTGCAATATATAATTTTATGTACTATACTTAGATTGGACTGAAGGCAGCATAGTTCTAGGATGTCTAGGTCTAAAATTTCAAGTCTGGTGGCATAAGGTATTCTGCAACGAGTAGAGGAGTGGAGAACTCTTCTTGTGAAATATTTCTGGACTTTCTCAACTATATTAATATCAGATACGTAATGCAGGTTCCAGACTGATGGGCTGTATTCAAGTATTGGTTTAGCAAATGTTTTGTATGCTCTAGTTAGTAGTGTGATATTACCAGAGAAAAAGCTACGTAGGATTAGGTTAACAACTCTTAATGCCTTTTTGGCTATGTAGTTACAGTGGGCTCTAGCACTTAGATCATTAGAGATGAGTACTGCAAGGTCCTTGACAGAATTTGGATCATCAACAAGATCTTGACTATTCAGCTTGTATTTTATTTTCTGATATTTTTTTTGCCAATATGTAAGGCAGAGCATTTATTGTTAAGATTTGAAGTTGCCATTTGTTTGATCATTCTGATACATAGTCAAGCTCTTTTTGAATTGTCGGTGGTGTTGAATTGCTTTACATCATTAGCGAAAAGAATGCATTTTGCTCTTAATATGATCACAGAGGTCATTTATGTAGAGTGTGTTCTTGTGCTGCTACTATGATTAGTACTTCTATGTTGTCTTTTAGACCTGTTCTTTCCAATTTCCCAATGTCTGTCACCTCAGCTATCTGTCAGATAGATATAGATGATATAGATATAGATAGATATAATTATTTTCAGGCTACTCGTTGAGGCTGCTTTGTACATATACATGGAGGATTAAGTTCTATTCAGTTCCATGAGGAAGTCTATGCTGAATGTCAGTTGCTCAGTGTGCAGTCATCACTGAAGCCACAGTGAGACAATTTCATGGCTGTGCAAATTTAATGTGTTCTCTACTTCCACAACATTTAATTAGCAGTGATATGTCAGGCTGTCAAGGCATATCCTGAAGAAAGCACATGACCACTTTGCCACATGTTGAGACTGTGTTCATCTAGCAGCTAAGATACTGCCTTATTTAAGAACTTTGTGTCACTTCATTTCACTTTTCATATTATGTTTTGTATTCAGGTAAAATACCTAAAGTGAAACAAATCTTAGTTCCTGATGGAGAGGTCTATGTTGTCCTTTGTGTTCTTTATTCGTGTCAGAATCACCTTCAAATTATAGGCTTATAACATTCAATACTGAGCAAATATAATAGGATAAAATAGGTCATAAAATATAATACTTGTTAAAAGTAGGATTAAAACTAAATGACATGCAACCAGTATTGGGCCATGTTGACATTTTCTTTCACCCGCATGAGGTCCTCCTCTGTACATGTTGTAGGACACTGTATGATATGGTGTACATTCACATAGAGTACCTTCCATTTTCTAAGATTGATCTTCCTACTCCAACATACAGTATGTTTAGAGATTTCCATACAGATCAAGGTTCTTCTTAACCAGGCAGAAGACAGTAGTGTGGTTGTGCCCAATTGCCCAATAGCTCCTTACTAGCCTTCCATATTTCCAGAGCACTCTGTGGTCTCTGGTTGTTTAAGAGGGGCAGAAGTTTGGAGGAAGTTGTTCCTCAGCTTCACTCTCAATCGTTGAGGTTGATGTCCATATAATAGATGTGTTCCAATAGACATTGCTGTTGTTTCTGCACAGCATTTTCCTGGCAGAATTTTGGAGGGGGGATACCAGCTACATAATGCACCTTTTATATTGGGCTACATTTTTGACATCCCATGACCATTTTAGACATCAATTTTACACATCCCATGACCAGTCTCGCTCTTTCATTTAGGGCCACATCCACTTGTTTTGCATATTTTGATCTATACCAAACAGAGCTGGAATATTCTCCTACAGCAGGGCTCTTGGCCTGTGGGCTGGATGCATCATGTGCTGGCCACATCCATACCTGGTTTAGCGAAGTGGGGGAAGTCCTGATGCATCACGTGACACTGCCATGACAACATGAGTTTGACATCCCTGTCCTACAGAGTAACATAGGGCTAATGTGGAAGTTCTTAATGTGTGGGTGCCCCATCTTGTGCCCTTTTATTTTGTTCAGAACATTGTTCCTAGCCAATATATTTTCTGTTTGGTATCAAGACAAAAGTTCTTAAAGGTAAGTATGTTGTCCAGGGTTACTCCCAGATACTTTGAAGCCATGCAATGTTCAAGGCTGGTGCAGTTCCATCATACCTGCAGTGTTCTTGATGCCTCACAGTTTTTCAAGTGGGAAGCACACAGTTGTGTTTTTCGATAGTTTGGTTCAGGATTTCTGGATTATCTGAATTTTTACATGTCTATTGAAAATGTGGGATACCCTGATCTATACAAGCAGCCTTGCTGCTTGTTTATTTCATCAATGTAGTCATTCAGCATGTGACATCCCAGTTGAAAATACAATTGGCCCTTTAACATAGTTTCAGTAACTGATGGTACAATTTTTAGCTGTAATAATTTCAGAAAGTGCTACAGATTGGATTCTTACATTACATTTCTGTAAAAGCAATGTAATCCATACCTGCTTCATTGAGTATTTGAAGTCAGTATTGTTTTAAGGTTTTCTACCATGAACTGCTTGTTTCAGGTTCTGAAATAATATTTTAATCTTTAGACTTTGATTTGGTGATTCCAAAATACTAAATTTGTTGTACTTTATCCATTCTCTTGTAGATGTGCTTGTATGTTCAGAATCGTTATCTTGTTGTATGACCCCACTTACCCTTCAGCTTGAAGCTGACAGACAGATGGTCTGAAATTCACTTGTAGATTTTTTTAATACAAAGCAGAATCCATGCTTCCTGCAACAAGGGCAAGTTATTCAAGTCCTGAGGCAGAAATGCTTCCCTAAACCATGACACTGCCAGCCCCATTTCTGACAATTGATATGAGTTTATTACTGTGGAATGCATAGTATTATATATGGTCTGCCATATATAATAGCACCCACCTAGTGTCAGGAAAAATAGTAAGGAGGGTGGATTCCCAAGAGGGAAGGGATGTGGAGGAGTAAAAGGCAATTCAATTTGGATATTATGTGTGAGAGAAAGATGATGAAAACAGCCCCTCCCTAATAGTTGACAGAGTGTATTGTAGATGTAGTTAGTAGAGTCCTCAATCTGGCAGGATTTTGTCTACAGGTGTTAAAGAATTCATCTTGGAAGAATCAACATGTGTTATTCTTGATTTGGGTCATGTGAGATATTCTTCATTCATATTCTTCAGCAAGGCATATGGAGGAACCATCCAACAGAGTCTTAAAACTGTAGAGGCAGAGCTTCAGGACCAGATATATATTTAAACTCTGTGACTTAAATATATCTGGGCCTGAAGATTAAAATAATTAGAGCATTAATGCTTTTAAACTTTGATGTTACAGGAGACTCCTGAGAATATTATGGAGGGCCCCAAACCCTCAAAGCAATGGATCATCCAGCAAATGAAGAGCTCTCATTTGAGACACTCAAATGACCAGGCTTCAATTAGCCAATTTTAACATATACAAAAACCTAGCTCCCTATAGATGTTTCTAATGCTGAGGAAAGTAGAAGGGGAAAAAAGATGATGACAAGGAGGATGGCTTCCATAACAGTGGCAATGGCTGCGCTGTGGAATTCCTGATGGGCCAGGTTAGAAACACATTCTCATGGAGAAAATCAGCTATCAATAGAATGCATGTCTAAGTATTTTTTAGAGTTCTTTTTCAGACTACATAGAAATGCCATTGTGATATATTGAGAAGGATGTCAAGTATTTGTCTATCCATACTCAAGTACAAAGTATAACACAGGAATCATCCTGCATCAGATTTGCTCTCTCTCCCTCTCCCTCTATCTCTGTTTCTTACAGTTTACAGAAGCTCTGCGGACCTGGTTCTATGAGAGATATTTCTTACGGTAGCCAAGTTGACAAGATGAATGCAACCAGAAAAGGATAACTTATATTAAATATTTTTAAACACACACATACACACCAATTTTAAGTACGTAATACGTACTCTTCACAAATACGTACTCTTTGCCTGATATAATTCAACAACTATTACAAACATAATGAAAGAGAGTGGTTTCATGCAGTTTGATGATCCAAGCTAGTGTTTTCCACAAACAAAAACAACCAATAATAGTTGTCAAATGTTTGTGCAGGTATGTGGGAAGGGGGGGTGGAGGGACCCTCTATTTCTGAATAAATACTAACCAGTTTGATAAAACAAGGAAATGAGAATTCTACATCTAAAATTTACACTGATTTTGCTGTCGTGAAATTTCTGTAATCCATATAAAAGCTGTATTCTATCCTTCTTTTGGATTCTTTAAAAGGGCTTATCAAGATGAATGAGAACAGTAGTGTGTAATTTAAAAAATGTAATTGCTTTTCTTTCTGGCTTTCTCTTAGCATTTTCAAGGTCACTCTTAAAATGGGGAAGATAAACCTTAAAGTCGTGCCTTCTTCTAGTATTTCATATCAGTATATATTGTTGCTTTAAAAAAAAAATCTGTTTTTTTTCCTATAATGATTTGATCCTGTTTTTCATTTTTGGTCCTGAGGTATGACACTGTTTAGTTTCAGCTGCAAATTTTATGTTTCTTAGTGTCCTTTCATCAATGTCTTGGAGGGTCAATACAATTTTTGCATTAATTGTATAACTAATTCAGTATGATATATCTCAATGTATAACATATTAATACACTTATTCTGCCTTGCTTTTCTTTGTAATTTGTTGATTTGTTATTTACTGTATTGCATTTCTTCTGATCAATCAATCTATAAAATGAGTATTTGAGGTATTTTTAGTGACTTCCTTATAAATAAGTTCATATTTAATTGGATCTACTGAATATACTTACTGTGATCTATTGGATTGGATCCATTTACAGTGTACTGTTATGCCTATAGACTCAGAGATAAACTCCATTGAGTTTAATGTGATTTTTTCCCGGGTGAATGTGCACTGGATTTCAGCCTTTTCTAATTGTTTGCAATGGATCTGCTCTAACTATGTCTAACTCTGGATCCAACCCAGTGTTACCAATCAATTTACAGAATAATCCTGCTGCTCTGACAGAGAAATCTATGATTTGAAAAGTCCTGCCAGCTATAGACACTTATGGCAATCCACCCCCATACAATCCCCACAAAACAATTATCATCCTTCACTGAAAGCAAGAACAGGGAATACATATGAATCACCTTGAGAATTGCAAGATTGGCCATCTATGAGAAATGTTAGACTTTTTGCCAACTCTAAACATCATTCTAAAAAGTTCCAGGGAAGCTAATCCTTTTTAAAGCAATGGATTGATAGGTAATATTGCCAAGATTATGATTACAATAGCCAAATAGTATCATCAATGGGTTCCCTCTACCATACAATTATTGAAGGCATCCTATAAGATTTAAACATTGTTCCTAAAAATAATCTCAGTGCTTATTATCAGTAAATCCTCTTCTGAAAGGCATCATAAAAATTTCTGAAGCAGGTACTCCTTGATTTACAACCATAATTGAGGCTGGAAATCTGGTGGTACATCATTAACTGAGTCACCACTTTACTCGATTTTACAATCATTTTTTCAATGGTCATAAGCCTAAGCTATGTTAGTCATGAAATGAATCATGTTGTTATTATAAGCAAATATCCAGTGCATATTTTCCCCCTTTTGTAATGGAAAACAGCAAAAAGTCAGAAATCAGTCATATGATTGTGGAACACTGCAACTGATTGTATGTACAAGCCAATTGCCAAGGGCCTGAAGTTTGATGTGATTATGAATGTGTTTGAGGATGGGCTTTTTGAAGTTCATCATCACGTCATTAATAACGTCTACCTGTAGATATAAATGCTTCTTTCCATGCTACTCTAGTAAGGTGACTGAATCTGGAAATGATGTGGGTGAATGTTTGGCTTCTGTTCTTGCGAGACTTAAAATACTTTTTATCAGTAGTGATGCAATTGTGAACTTGTTATATAAAATGTGATTGATTCTGTGTGAGAACTATTTGTATATAATTTAATATTCTCTGTCTGTCCCAGGTTTTGGTTAAGTTTGGGTCTATTTCATCTTTAATATGAACTGTAATGTTTTATTTTTATTTAGTTTACATGTTTTGAGCCTGGCTACCTCAAAAGCCTCTATACAAGTTAAAATAAGTTAATAATATAAATAAAACAGTAACATACAATTATGAAAACAACAGGAAGAAAAAATCAACAATCATTCTGTATATCAATCTTCCTCTTCTGTGCCATTCCTCAGGTTCTCAGGGTCCAAGAAAAAGCATGTCAGGCAGCAATTTTCAGATTTTTCCTTGTTATGATTTTCTTTCCCATCTGTAGGGCTGTCTCATATTTTATATGTAGAATCCATCATTTCCATCTTTACCAGGATAGGTAGACACAACTGGATCCTCCTCTTCCTAACTGGAGCATTTTTGGTTTTCTACTCCTAGTTCTTTCTTCCTCTATTCCTTGTCTCATCATCTGGCAACCTTAATTCAATCTCTTATTTTGATACTGAATGTCTTTAAAAGTCACAATGAAATTTCTAGTCCAATTCTTTTCTTTTTGTTTAAATGGAAAGTAGACTTAATATAACTTCAATATTCTACAACCATTATGGTTCTCTGAATCCCCATTAATAGTTTTGACATCTATAGTCTTTCACAACTGGGGTAAGGGAAGCAAAGAGCTTCTTGTCCCAATATTTTCTTCTTCTTCACTCAACTATTCAAATAAACTCTTCTTCCCTAAGTATTGTTTATGTCAGAGGTGAATGGTAATGATAGTGATAATAGTAATGACACTAAACCAGGGGTGTCAAACTCACATTTGCTAAACTGGGTGTGCTAAACATTTGCTAAACTGGGCCAGCATGTGATGCATCTGGTCCCCAGAGTTTGACAGCCCTGCACTAGACTGTTGGATATTGAGGTATACGCTTATGAATCCTACTTTACAGTCATTTTAGGAAGCTTTCTAGTTTGACTTTTAAAAATCTTTAAAAAAAATTATGTTATTTTATATTTGTCTAGTTCTACTTCCTGCTTTATGCCACTCTTTTAACTTTTTCTTTTCCTCCTCTGATCTCTCTCTCTCCTTCCCTCTCTCTCTTTCTCTGTCTCCCTCTCCCTCTCTCCTTCCCTCCTTCCCTTCCATCCCTCCCCCTCCTCTTTCCATTTGCAAGATCCAGTCTGGGTTGGTCACCTGGAACAGAAGTTTTGTATTCCAAGCTTTCGGAGCCAATCTTTCCACTTGCTTTGTGATTTTAATTCTTAAATGCCTGAAAACTTAGGGAAAGTTAGAACAAACCTCCACAAGAACAATTTTACCCTGACATACCTACACACCCAGACACATGTGTTCAATACATCCCAATGTCCTTGTAGCATACAGGTGTTTTCCAGCATCTCTAAAGATGAGCATTTTGCAGATAAATAACATTCTGGGGGAAAAAAACCCCTAATGTTAGCTGAATTATCATATGCACACAGAAACTATGAGTTTTCAGAATTCAACCCTCAGCCCCAGATCACCATGATTTCCAGTTAACACATGGTTAGTTATTCTGCCTTGCTAGTGACGTTGACCCTCAATGACAGGGCTTTTCTTTCTCTGTGGGCTGAAGGCTCTAATTAAGTCTGGTCAGAGATGCCCCAGAGTCTAGATCTGTGTTCATGTCCACATGTCTTTTCACTTTAAACTGCTTCAGTCATTAGTCACAGCATTTCACGATTCTTTAGAAGGAGCTTGACAGGAACTTCTACACATTTAAATATCTTTTATTTGCTTTTTTCATGCTGGCATTACTATTTATGTCCGGTGTGATATTGCTATTGGGAATCCAAAGTGTGGCACTTTGATACTATCTATTATAATGCAAAGTCAAAATGCTATCATTTCCTTACAATTTCTCCATGACAAGAAAGATGACATTTGCAGTCTTGCTTTCTAACGGAATGTATTAGATCTCAAAAGTAGGTGAGGAGATGTGGGTGGAGCAGTATTCATTTAGGAGAAATGATGCAGTGGAGCTGCGGTTGTTGTGATGGCCCCAACCTTTTGAACAGTCATCCTTAACTTGATGTTCTCCAGATGTGACAGAATTCTCAGCCAGCATGACTCTGACTACTGGGGTTTATAGTCCCAGCACATCTGGAAGACACTAAACCAAGGAAAAGCTCTTCTAAAAGAGAGGAAGATAAGAAAGCTAAGGAAGACTCCTCAATCAGGACTCCCATCAGAGACAGAGACAGATCCCAATCATTAGTTAATTGCTACAGTCAGAGTCTGCTCAACCATTAAGCAGAATAAAACATGTTTTGACCATCTGAAATTATTCAATGTTTAATTTAATATAGTTGCATTTCCACTATGAGGGGAAGAATTGTGGGTTTTCTCATGAAAGTGCCAAAATTACTTGGCTTCCTCTCACTCACCTTCATGGAATGGTGTGGGTGACAAGGGGTTCCCTGATGAATTCTGAATGCCAGAAGTAGACATTTATATAGTTGTATAGTTTAAGTAGACATTTCTAAAGTTCTATAGTTTTCTTGTATTAATTTAAAACTTGTTCCTGTAACCTGGTGTAGAAACTGACAAACATCATCAATAGTTTACAATCGTCCAATTGGGTTTCAAGTATAATAATCTTTGGTAAGTTAGCCCTTTAAGAAAGGCATTTTTTGAATCTTTGAATGGATTCTTCTTCATTGTTTGCAATTCTGATCCAGTCTCCATGTTTGTTTTATTTTTATAGCATATAGAATTTAAAAAATTATGGCATTTTGTCTAGACAGTGGATTGCTCTGTTCTCCATATGAGATGCAAATTGCAGTTTATAGATAAAAAACACTCTACAAGAACATCTCAATTTAAGGCAAAAAAGCAAACCTCCTTGAAAATGGCAAAAGAAGATTTTAGATACACAGGTAATCCTTATTGATTATTTGGAAATCAACATTTCTAACTAGAAGGCATGATTTTTCTTCTCTCTGAGAAATTGGAAATTCTGGAATAAAATCCCTAAAGGTAAACAATTTTGATTTAACTTTCTCTGATTTTGGGGTCTGTACATGTGATTTTAAAATAATTTGTGCTTCAAAATGAATTGTCAATATACAGAAATGTGCTGTTCCCTTTGAAGACCAAAGTAGAAGTAATGACAATAACAAATGGCCAACAGTAGCTAAATATGCATTATTCATCTTTTGATGTCATCAGTTTGAATGTACCAATTTCTGTATAATAGTTTATTACACAAGTAGAAGAGAAGGAAAGACAGAAAATCTTACTAAAGGTAAACTATCCTTTATCATTTGGCATGGGGTTTCTGAGTATATACCCTAGGTGTGCACATAAAAACAATTATTTATTGTTTTTAGTAATTATTACTCAATTACTATTACTATTGGCAAGTGGTTATTGTATTATGTTGAAGGAACAAGTGGTAATAGTTGGCTGACTTTTAGTTAATGTAAAAAATAATTCAAACCATAAGTTGATGGTTTCAAACCATATGTTGATCCCACAAATGTACTTATTCACCAGTCAGCTTACCAAAACTACCTTCTACATGATTATTGTTGTCAGAAGGAACTGAATGGAGCTAGAGTCATAAGAAACTTTAGGACTGGATAAAACTTTAAAAATATACTTTTTTTTTAAAAAAAAAAAAGTTCTTTGACTGAAAAATCTTTTCGAAGACATTTCAACAATTCATGAAGCAATATGCCACCATATGATTCTAAAGTCCAAAGTGAAATAGCCACATTGTTTTGTTTTGTTAGCTCTAAGGCACATCTGGTAAATAGATGTGTTGAAGAGGGCTGCTTTCATGATTCAGTGAAATGAACCACTGTAGCATGAAGTGTGATTGAAAGGACCTGGCTTCTGTTATCTCTGTGATGGGGAATTTTCTGTCTAGTCTCCGCTGTTCTTGGAGAAACTTTGGCTTCCTTGTGTTGGTACCAGAGACCAATGGGTTTCTAGGATTCAACAATAATATGCTTATACCAGGGTGAATTTGAGAGTATATATTAAAACTGTTACAGAGGGGGAAAAAAGACCAGAATGTGTTCAATCAGCTTGTCAGAAACCTGTTGTGGCTCTGATTCCTGAGCCTGTGCTGTTAGAGGAAGAGGACTTGGAAGATGAGGAGGAGGAACTGGGAGTGCCTTCCTCCCCAGGACCTTCCTCTCTGGCAATGCCTTCCTCCCTGATAATGCCTCAGGTTTCATCAGACAACTGAGAGGAACAGCCTGAGATTAATCAGGAGGAAGGCATATCAGAGCAGCCCCTGACAGGGAGTCAAGAAGACGAATGTTGGCTTGATTCTAGGCAGCGTCATAGGGAGAAACGTGAGCAGCAACGTAGGAGGCGTGGGAGGGTCAGAGAGTGAGCTGAGTCATTGAGCCACCCCCCACAAGAGATAAAAGTGGGTGTGTTGTCAGCTGGAACTTTGTACAGGACGAAGTTTGATCTTACTTCAGGTTTTCTTTGTGAATGATTTTTGTGGTCTGCCTTGCAATTTTCTGTAAGTAGCTTTTTACTTGTTATCAATTCGGACTTGGCAGGCAGATCGTGTTGGAATGCCAAGGACATTATCAGTTCTAAAAGAATTAACTCTGTGAAGTCCAAGCCAGCCTACCTGCCTGTGTTTGTGTGAGTTTGTACTCTTTCATCTTTTGAGAAAGAAGAAAGTTGAGACAGAACAGGAACCCCTGAAATAACAATAGATCAATGGCCTAGAGCTGGCTGGCTGGCTGATGCTTAGCATATTTTGGAGTCTTCAGATCTATGCCAGAATTAAATTTGTTTGAGGTCTCTTGCCAATTTTCTCTAC
This sequence comes from Emydocephalus ijimae, assembly GCA_004319985.1. Taxonomy (NCBI): domain Eukaryota; kingdom Metazoa; phylum Chordata; class Lepidosauria; order Squamata; family Elapidae; genus Emydocephalus; species Emydocephalus ijimae. The sequence goes on along the minus strand of BHEV01034907.1, from coordinate 5,703 downwards.
TTTTTCAAAGGACAATGGTTGTAAACAGCATAACACTAGGAGCTGGCTTGATGCACATCTTATCATTGTCTTGGTCACAAAATGTCTGTTAAAATAGATCCCAAGAAAAATATTGTTGTTCCTTTTATCTTAATTGTTACAAGCTGTAATACAGAAGGGAGTCTCAAAGTGAAAATGATTATACAACAGTAAGATGCAATCTGTAAAACTTGCTAAGTAACCCTTTCTAAGCATGGCTATGGAGGTATCGATGTTATAAATGCAAACAGGAAAAGAGATCATATACCTATATCACTATTACTCCTGTGCAGGGGTGGGATTCAATTTTTTTAACAACCAGTTCTGTGGGTGTGGCTTAGTTGGTGGGCATGGCTTGGTGGTCATGTGACTGGATGGACGTGGCTTGGTGATCATGTTATTGGCTGGGCGTGGCCAACTCAATATCACTCACATCAAGGCACGCATCTCCTCACCAGGCCTCTCATGACTGTGGGAACAACAATAGTCGTAAGTATGAAAAATGGTCATAAGTCACTTTTTTCAGTGCCATTGTACCTTTGAATGGTCATTCCACACAAGCAAAGTACCAGCAAAGGAGGGGAAAAAAACTCCAGAGAAGTTACTGAGACAGGAAGTCTAGTCCTGCCAAGACTGTAATAAGGGTTAACGGAGAGGCAGTTTCTGAAAGCAACACCAGAATGTTTCCTTCCTGCCTCCCTTACAGGTTTAGGCCAGTAATTTCTTCTAACAACCAGTTCTCCGAACTGCTTAGAATATTAACAACCGGTTCTAGCGAATAGGTGTGAACCTGCAGAATCCCACCCCTGGGTATATTGCTCTGGAAAATCCCCACTGCTTAATTCTTTTCCAGTACTATAGCATTATGTCCAGGGGTGGGATTCAAATTTTTAACAACCGGTTCTGTGGGCATGGCTTAGGTAGTGGGCATGGCTTGGTGGTCATGTGACTGGGTGGACATGGCTTGGTGGTCATGTTATTGACTGGGTGTGGCCAACTCAATATCACTCAGATCGAGGCACGCATCTCCTCACCTGGCCTCTCATGACTGTGGGGATGCTGCAACAGTCGTAAGTGTGAAAAATGGTCATAAGTCACTTTTTTCAGTGCCATTGTAACTTTGAATGGTCACTCCACACAAGCAAAGTACCAGCAAAGGAAGGGAGAAAATCCAGAGATGTTCCTGAGAGAGGAAGTCTAGTCCTGCCAAGAATGTAATAAGGGTTAACGGAGAGGCAGTTTCTGTAAGCAACACCAGAATGTTTCCTTCCTGCCTTCCTTACAGGATTAGGCCAGTAATATCTTCTAACAACTCCAAACTGCTTAGAATGTTAACAACTGGTTCTAGCGAATAGGTGCAAACTGGTAGAATCCCACCCCTGATTATGTCAGACTTCACAATCTCCCTCTATCTGAGTAAATATAATATATTTTGCTTTTCAAACAATGGATCTGTAAAAGAGACCACCAAGATCTATCCTAAAGGACAATTGCTAAAGAAAGAAAGGCTTCAATCTTCTGAGTATGAAGAATCTCAAAATTTCAACTGAAAATGATCTGTTTGCACACTGAGTCATTTTCCCCCTGAATAGTCTTCTCCAAATGTCTTAAGAGTTCTGCTCCACTAATTCTTAGCAAGTGTGACCATTGGAGCTTGGAAAACTGAAATCCAGCACAACTGGAGGGCAAAAAGTTAGAAAAGGCTCCACGAAGAAGTATTCTTTTGTACACAGACTGATGGCCCAGTAACCATTTTTTTTATCAAGTCCTCCTGATGTTGCCATAGCTCAGGCAGCTAAAAGTTGTCCTCACCTGTTCCAGTTTTAAAGCAGTCTTTGTCCCTGATCTACAGAAACATTGCTTTTGCAGCAGATATGATCTGAGAAACTTTGCACCCACAATGACTGATGAGACTTAGCAATTGCCCCACTTTTGGCTGTTATAGGAACATTGACTCATCTCCAGTCTTTGAGGACTGCACCACTTCCATCTTGGGAAAACCGGATATCTGGTTCCTGCAAGGACAATTATCTGCATAATGACTGACTGGTTCTTTGGATTAGGCTTGCCCTGTCTTCATTGACAAATCAATTTAACCAAGCAGAGTCAGGTTCTGCCAGCTGTGTGTTGCTAATTTTCTCACCACTGACTGCATATTACAGATTTTCTGTTGCTTGTAATGACTTGCCCATACTTTTAAACTGTTCACTATTTTTTGTTATTTTCTGAGGACTCTTTCTACGATTGGTCCATGTTTCTGGGATCAGCATCATTCAGTTGTAGTTCGCATGGCTGCTTCCTATGGTGGGGTGGTTTATAGTTGATATTGTGCCTACTCGATTCCAGCTTTAATGGTAAAAGTCAATATGGTAATGATTATAGTTATTAAACATGAACTTTGTGAAACTCTTGGACAGATGTCCACTGGTTAATTGAGATGCTGATGATTATGGTTATTAAACATGAACTATATACAATTCTTGGACAGATGTTCACTGGTTATTTGAGGTGCCAAAGGCCATAAGATCAAAACTGGATTTCTTGGTCAATTGTTGCCAGCAGTGATATCTCATTTCAGCTCCAGTTGAGAACAGAGCTTGCTCGCTGTCAGTTGTTCTTTCCTGTTCTATACCATGCACTCTTGTGATCTATCTCCTTGTGGTATTTTTCAACACGAATTTAGTGTTGTTTCAGATGAATGCTAGACTCGTGTTTAGAAATATTTCAACTTAGAGATCACAGGTGTAGAACAGGGTGTACCAGGGTTGTCAAACTCAGATCATCATGATGTCATCACGTGACATATTAGGACTTCCCCCCCCCCTTCGTTAAACTGGACGGGGCTGGGGCCAACACGTGATGCATCCGGCCCATGGGCCACGAGCTTGATATCCCTGCTCTAAACACGAAACACTCCAGCTTCACTTCATTACTTTGTTTCTTTTCTGTGGATCACTGGCTAGTTTTGAGCACAAATTGAGCACTTTCAGAAGAACACTAGACTTTTGTTCAGAAATGGTTGAACTGGTAGAACACAGGTGCAGAGAAGGAGTTTCCCCAAGCAACTGAACATGCTCTATTGTGCTTTACCCCACCTAGATACCACTTGTAAGTCAGGCAACTTGAAAAGTGGCTCTAACTGCCATTTCAAGAGCAAGATTTATAGTCAACCAGGCATCCAACATTAAGGAGAGTGAGTGGCAGTTTTTCTTACTAGCAGGTGATAATTGGTGAGAGGAAAGATGAAGCCAAGGAACTCCATAAGCCACTTCCTTTAATTTGATCTGCATTAAATCAGTGGATGCAGCATTATTTGCTGGCTTCATTACTACATCAACAGAGAGTTTGGTATCAAAGTTAGCACAATTTATGCTAGCGTACAATTCTCTCAGTTCAAGGACAAGTGAATAGCACTTTTATATAGCCATCTGGAAAAGCCTTACACCTTGGACTATAATTTAGACTTTTAGGTAATGAAGAGCATACTGTCTTTGAGAAAGGGGGAGGGGGGGGAACATAATAAACCAATGAAAAACAGAATGATGCTTGTACTGTACTTTTAGCTTTAGCTGTATGATATATTTATTTCATGCAAAAAATATAGGAGAGGAAAAATGGTTACTTTTAAATGTATGAAAACAGCTGTAGGCATCCTTGATGGAAACTAGCTGCACACTAGGGTTTGTTTTTTTTTTTCGTTTAAAACATAAAATTGAAATTAACAGGGCTGCACTCCAGATGTGTACAAATCCCAAATCCGGAGGCAGACTAGAACAATTCAGAACAGATTGCCATATAATCAGCAAGAAGCAGACAGTTCTAACCCACCCTGTCTCTTTCCAATCTTCTCTGAACCTATGGTCCTTATCTGTTGCTCCCACATCTGTTGTAAAGAGTGACACTTTGTAAAGGGTGACATTGTGCCACTCACTCTTAAAAAAAAAAAAGAATGAACATTCTTCTGCTTGCATAAGAAAAGATAGCAAGGTGGGAAGGAAGAGGTGCATTTCATCAATAAGTCTTTCTTAAGTCAGGATGCCCTTAGTTGTTCCTCTCATGGTGACATGGAGAAGGCAAGTTGGACTTGATTTCAGAGCACTGATTAAGAGACTTGTCTTGAAGAAATTGAAGGAAAAGCAGAGCATCAATGGGTCTCAGTCAAATTGTAAATACATAGTGTCATTCGACATAGGGTTTGTTATGAAACAGGCTGAACAAATGTCATAAAAAGAAGAAAAAATGGCATGAGTCTCCTATTATGCAAAATGTGATAGACTCAGACTCAAAAATTGTAGTTGCTTTGGGGACATCTACATTGCTATCATAAGAAGGAATGGCCAGGAAAAGATGGAGACAGTAAACAGCCTTCTCCTTACATAGGAGCAGAGTGGTCTGTGTTTTCTAAATGCCCAAGAAGTAATTCTGCAGTTAGAATTACTAGATCAAGATTGCAAAAAATCTGGAAAAGTGGGAGTTAGTTCATAAAAACTAGCAAACGCTCTTAACATCTGCTATTGTCTGCTATTTCATTTTTCTTGCTTTGTTGTTTTTAGAGTCATTTTTATAATCTGAAATATTTTTACTGATTAATGATAATGTTTTAGGTAAAGAACGGTTGCTTAGGCTTTGCTATATGTCACCCAGAGTTGCTTGTCTGGTGAAATAGGCAGTTATATAAACTGAGAATTCCAGGGTCTTCTAAGCAAAATTAAATAGTTGGATATCATGAAAGTTCCCCCTTGAATAAGTTAGGTCTCTTCTAAGTTTCTGTACTGAGATGTGACATGATCTATGTCTAAATACCAAATGGAATGATGTCACAGAAATCTCTTAAAGAAAGCTTTGCTATCATTTTGACAAGGGTAAAGTTGGATCTCTTTAAATAAATTTGAAACGATATGTTTCAATCTGGGTCTTTCATCCACTAATTTTGCTGGCTGGATGATTATGGGATTTGAGGTTGAAGATCCCTAGAGGGAAGCAGACCAGGGAAGACTGATTTAAGACAAATATGAGATATTTCAGAAAATAAATATTTATTTTTTATTTTATTTAAAACATTTATATAGGTGGCCATGTTATAACTAGCTCCAGGCAGCTCCCAATCATTATTTTGAGTTGTTAACCACACAGGTGATCAAAAGTGTAACAAACAATAGGGCAGGCATTGATAATGCAATATAGTTGAATTAAAATTTTGCTATTCTTTCATACAAACAGCTATGTTAATTCTGTTGTTATATCCAATCATAAAAGACATTCTTTTAAGTTTTTTATTTTAAAAATTATAATTCAACAAAAGGTTGCAGTTAAATTAATCCAATAGAATACATTGAGGTTGACAAAGTGGTTTGAATTGGGAAACCTTAGAAATTTGATCGGTTAAATTCTCAGATTTCTTGAGAGTTGAGGTGACATTCTTACAGGGACTATGCACAGACACAGACATATGCAGACACAAACATTAGAAAATAGCTTTGAAGGTGACATTGGGGGCTAGATGGAATTCTAATATTACTAGGATCGCTGCCATACCCATGTTATTTCCTGTAGCCCTTTAAGACAGGGGTCTCCAACCTTGGCAACTTTAAGACTCATGGACTTTGTTAGGGATAACATTGGTTACCTAACTTAGTTTGGGTAAAAATAATATATAAACTATGTTAGTGAGCTTAAGTGTATGTA
>BHEV01034906.1:37677-55454 GCA_004319985.1 Emydocephalus ijimae | reverse complement strand
ACCACTGAATCAAAGGCTTTACAGAAGTCTATGCAGATTGCGTCTATTGCTTTGCCCTGATCGAGTTGTGTCGTCCATATGTTTTTGCAGTGTAAGAGTTGCAGATTACAGGATAGTTTTTTTCTGAAACTAAATTGTTTATTGGAGAATAAGTTGTTTGTCCCTAAGTGGAGGATGATGGATTGGTTAATAATTGGTTCCATGACTTTACAGATGACACAGCATAAGGAGATTGGTCTGTAATTTTCAACTAGGCTGGGGTCTCCCTTTTTGAAGATGGGGNAGTGCTTTTTCAACATTGTCTTCTGTAAAATCGATATGTATTAGATCATTGTAGTTATCTGTGGTTCGGCTAGGAAATACTGGGCATGATCCATTGTTGTTTACAAATACTGAGCCGAAGAATGTGTTAAAGATGTTGGCTTTACTGGTGTCATCGTTGCAGTCTTTACCATTAGGTCCTATCAGAGGTGGGATGGACCTTGAGTCTTTTAGTTTGTTGTTTACAAAATTGTAAAAAGCACAGGTGGAATTGGTGCTTAGAAGGTTTTCCTCTTGTTTAATGTGATAATTGGTCAATATGAGGTAGATTGAAATCACCAAGAAAGATAAAAGGGTATGGGCAGGATGCTGCCCATGTTAGTAGTATATTTAGCTTGTTTACATGTTTGATGTCATAATCAGGTGCTCTGTAACATAGTAAGAATCGAATTGTGATATTTAAGGATAGTTCACAGATGATGGTCTCAGGAAGAGCAAGCTCCTGGGTAACTTGGATATTTTTTAGATGTAAGGACTTTTTATAGAAGATAGCAACATCATCTCCTCTACAAATTTCACGATCCGATCGGTAAACATGACAGTCTCTTACTGTGGTAATGGAGTCAGGGAGAGATGCGTTGAGCCATGTTTTACAGACAAATATAATGTCGAATTTAGCCATATTTAGTAGGAGGAAAAATTCAGGTATTTTATTGCATTGAGTAGCTTGCATTTAAGCCCAGCAGTAGTTGGAATTGAAGTAGTTAGGGGCATGCGTGCCTAGTCGTGGGTGATGGTGGATTGGTTGAGGTAGGGTTGTGGTTGAAGGTTAAAGCTGAGTTGCAGGTTGTATGACTTACTTTTGATACAGTCAGCATGGTAGTCAATGTTCAGGTCCTTCCCTCCATTGTCTAGATGTTTTTTGAGTTCAGTGCGGAGTACACGGGAGCGGGCACATTGCTGTATGGTTAGGTCAGGGCGACAACAGAGGTTCTTATGGTTGGTGTTGGTTTTGGCGAGTGAATTTATAGTGTAAATGAATTTACGTTTGCTTGATTCATTTTTGCAAATGACCCTGCAGAAGCGTGTGGCCACAGAGCCATCTCTGTTTTTGAGCTCTCGGCCAATATAGGAAATGTCAAGTATTTCATCAGGGGAGATGGTTGATGATTGATAATCACTGATGATGTTTCGGACCGTTGTGATGTCATCATTATCATTGATGTCCTCTAGACCAAATAAGATGGCGTTTGGACGTTTCCGTTCACACTCAACAGTTTCTCTGATGAGGATTGGGATATCAATATTTGTCTGGGTTCTGTTTTTTTGTGGATTGGGTTGTGGATTGGGTTGTGGTTGTTGGATAGAGATGTGGTTTGTAGCTATTGGATATTCAGGTTTTTGCGTTGTGTCTTTTTTTTCAAGGTTGGATAATCTTTCTTTTCAGGCGTCCAGGGATGCTACTATGGTGTCAATACTATGGTTTCAATATTGTATACTAGGATCTCCAAACTTGACAACTTTAAGACTTATGGACTTCAACTCCCAGAATTCTTCAGCCAGTCATGCTGGCTGGTAAATTATGGGAGTTGAAGTTCACAAGTCTTAAGGTTGCCAAAATTGGAGACTACTATTCTATACTCTTGTTATTAACCCATATTCAAGTATATAGCACAGTCTTATATTTATCAAGTAAATTCCACATGTAAGAATTTCTCACTAGGTAAAAAGAGTGAGGAGGAACAGAATTGCTAATGTTTAATCTACGTTTCCACAGTGCACTAACATATTTTACTTTAGTAGTTGTGTCAACCTCCAGTTTTATCTGCTACATCTTCTCTCCTTTTAATCATTATAGCTTTTCTAAGAAGAGCCTGAACTTCCAATATGGTACCCATGGAGCCCTCCCCCCTTGTTATCCTTCAGGATTCTTACTCAATTTGGCAATATCATAACCCTCTATTAACATACTATTATTCTTCAAAAGTATAAATATGGCCACTGATGTGCCAATCATTGCACAATCCTACGTTAGGGAAATCCAGATAATTTCTCTGAAAAAGATTTGTTTGTTTGGTTTAATTGCTTTAGAAGGTAGAAAAATCAACAGATTTTGCCAACAAGGAAGCAATCTAAAAGATAAGAAAATAAGTTTGGATCTTATGAGCTTGTAAATAGAACTTTACTCCCAGAATGCTTCCTGTAGTTGAAAGGAGATAAGGAGATCAGAAATAAAATAGTCAAAGTGTTTTTTTCAAAGGTGAGCATCCATTAAATCAAAGCCTCTTTGGCAAAGAAGAAGATCCTTTTCTGTTAAGCAAGGACAAGTTTAAGGTCCAGGCTAAATTCTCATAATGATGCCATGTAAGAAAATATAACAAATCTCATGTATTAAAAAGGAAGAGTTTTATCCAGGCTTGTTCAGAGAAAAGAATTGTGTTTTGCAATCTTCTAAGACTTACAGAGATAGGAATGGAAACCAAGTGACTTACTTTTGAATTTTCAAAATTAGGAGTAAATCAAAGTAATATACAGTATATGCTTTTTGCACTTCTACCATTGAGGATAAGATTTCATTGCTCTTATGCCTTGCCTAATTTTAAAGAAACAAATATCATGGTGTCTTTGACTCAGACGTGTTTCTCTCAATACTGTGTTATTGTGCTTCCATGAAATCATTTCTTAGAATGAGAGACTTCACTACCTCAAAGTGCCATAAACTGCAGTAAATGTAAATTTAGGGTTTTTTTCCTTTAACATGCTTTCCTAGTATTTGTTGCCTCTAAACTTTGAAGAAAAATATAATTGGTGTAAGCTGTTTGGAGTTATATGACTGATGGTCTTATGAGGCATATTCAATAACAGCCTTTCGTGTGCCTGAGTACACCAACATCTGTGACTGACATTATGGTTAATGCTAAATATATTACTTATTTGCCAGTATTGCTAGGATGCCAGTTGGGTTTGTAGGAATGGATTGCTTGCACGTCACATTTGTATTTCAGATATAAGTACAATTCTGTATTTATATTTTCTTCAGAAAATGAACACATCATTGTCTGAAAGCAAATTTCAGTATCTGTCACAGCTCTTGAAGTATTTTTCTTGTAATGTAAGTGCATTAGCTTAGCTTAGTTGCCGCTGAATAATCTTTATCAGACAATTCTCTTTAAGATACACTTGACACCTGCATCTTTTTACCTTCAAAGTAATACCTGTTTAATAGACAAACTGATTTTATTGACAAAAAATGGGTAGTAGCAGGGGAATTGTTGGTGGGGCGGAGTCCTCTTCTTCAAAGCCTAACAATCTTCTCTTAGGCATAGATTTGAGGGAGTATGTTGGCTGCAACGGGGAAAAAAAGGGACAGAAAATTCCATGGTACAAGCTTGTTTCTGTCCATGCAAGATTGGATTTCCTCCATGAATTGGGGAAATACGGCAGTGAATAAATTTAATTTCCCTTCCCCCATGAGTGAGAATGGCTTAAATCCCACATTGACAATTTAAAATGTTAAAAATGACCTTGTTCCATTACATTTTGTTTCATTCTGAGATAAGCAGCCTGCTTCATCTGCCACTATTTCATACGAAATATGGTGATTAGATCCTCTCTGCACTTTCATGTCCCAAACAGTCCATTTCTTCTTTGGCTCTAGCTAGAACAAAAAATTCCCTCCCTTGCTTTCCATTTTACCTGCCAAATATATATGCAAACTTTGGGAAGCAAAGCTGACTAACAAGTAAGAACTGGAGTGCACAATATCATACATAGCACTAGAAGGCAAAACCACAAAACTGAATTCCCAGAAGGGCTACGTAGCTCCATCAGAACCAGGAGAGGATGTGTCAGGGCCACATAGCTGGCAAACTCAAGAAGCGAGAACTATATGGGTTTCAGAAAGAGAGCTTTAGTCTTAGTTAAATATTGAAAACTGTAAATGTAGATTTCCAAGCAGACTAACAGCAAGCCAACAAAGATAGAGTCTCTTTGAAATGTTTCCTTCACATGGCTTCCACCCTGAATTGTGCTACCTTTTCTTGCACCCCCTCTTAAAACCTCTCCCCCTTCACTGATGCCCACAGTTTCTCACAAATGTACAACTCTCATGTTCTTCATTGGTTCTATTTGTAATGGAACCTTCTAACCAGAGGTGGTATTCAGCAGGTTCTGACCAGTTCTGGGGAACTGGTAGTGGAAATTTGAATAGTTCCAAGAACCAGCAAATCCCACCTCTGAATGGAGATTTTACAGTATTCTTCCCCTGCCACGCCCACCAAGCCACGCCCACACAACCAGTAGTAAAAAAAAATGAATCCCACCATTGCTTCTAATTAGCCACACTTTCAGTGTCTGTCAGCAGCTTTGATACAAAGGAAAAAAAGAACTGGATTGGAGAATGGGTGAAAACTTGAAAAGAGGTTAAAAGAAGCAATGTAGAGGCCAGTTGCTGTCAGCTTCATAATATTACTAAGTCTCTCTTCTTCGCCTTCCCAAACAGACTTGAAAAGTAGATTTATATTTTAAAAAAAGTTTAACATACAAGAAGTACTCCAAGAATAGCCAGTAATCCTGCCATTGGTGTAGGCATAGGTGTAGTTGTAGGGATAGGGGTAAGAATAGGCAGGCAGGTAGGCAGGCAGGCAGGCAGGCCTATATCTATAGAACAGGTATAGATATAGATATATATTAGATGTAGGTATAGATATAAGCTTCCAGATTTAAATTCTATACCTCTTTTTCCTCCTTTTGGAGTCAACAGCATGAAGATTTCTGCCACCTCTGCCTTGTATATAAAAGGGCAATTTCTCTCTCTGAGAGTCAGAAATCCCATCTTGCCAGTTTCCATACATATGCTCTCACCCAACCAAAACATTACATAAAATTAATTATTCTAGGGTTGGGCATACCCTTCTGTAAAGCTTGGTTACGTGATGGGGGAAAAAATGGAATTGGCTTTACTTAAAGTTCCCCACAATGCAAATTGGATCTATCAGAATAATTGCCCAATATGAGACATACGGTTAGATAGTGCATCATAATAGCTTTTCATTTGATATTTTAATAGCCTCCAAACATTAATCATTTTCTTATGTCTTTTAATTACCATGAAGTTGTTAAATTTATATGTCTAATAATACTAAACATTACACCAACGAGCTTTTTAAACTATGCTTTTCATTGTAAGTTGTAAATATAATATAAGAGGCCATTATGGGTCGTCAGCCATTGTAATTTGCTACCGCTATCAAAGCAAGTAAACAACAAGATTCTTCCAACTATATTTTAATAGATTTGATTTTCTAGTTATTTTTGCTTCATTGGCAGATAACCCAAGCAGCAGGCAGCTAAATCTTAATCTTTCCTAATTAAAATAATTTTATTTTCTCTCCATTTTAGTTCCCTGTTTTTTCTTGGAAGGAAGATAATCCCCTTTAGGCAACTTCTAGAGACTTTTCTCAATCACAGTGGTTCTTTATTTTAATGATTATTTTTTTAATGTAGTCAGTAACTCCATAAGCACCTTGTTTAAAATTTTACTTCAAAGCAACTGAGATTGAAGTAAATAATTAAAGTGGGATTTGCAAGTTACATCCTTGGAAAAGAAAGGTTAAATAACCTCCGCTGGTGGCACAGGGGTTAGAATGCAGTACTGCAGGTGCCGGCTGCCAGCAGTTCAACAGTTCAATTCTCACCGGCTCAAAGTTGACTCATCCTTCCGAGGTCAGTAAAATGAGGAGTCAGTTTGATTGGGGTAATATGCTGACTCTGTAAACCACTTCGAGAGGGCTGTAAAGCACTGGGAAGTGGTATATAAGACTAGGCGCTACTGCTATTAGGACTCATTAGTATTAATCCTACTGTTTAGGAGTAATAATAATGTTTATATATCGTTTGTAGGATTGCCTATCTTCCTTAGTTTCTGCCTATCCTATATATTTGGCATACTTAATATCCTAAGAAATAATGTCACCCAGGACCTTTTTTTGTCTCTGTTGTAACACTTGCTCTCTGAAGCACTGTTTCCCCAGAGATGCACATGATCATCCTGACTCTATTTGGGCAAGCCTTTAAAATTTGGTTCTTGCCCCAGGGTGTAAACATTCCTTCTGGAATGTTTGTTTTCATGGGTTACCCCGACTGATATTTAGTTTTGATAGTTTTGTACTCTTGTTTTCTTGTTTCATGCTATACATTATCCAGAGTTGTGATGGACTCAGGCAACTAATAATAAATATATATCTGAAGCCTATAAATCATTAATTAGCATAAGATTATGAACAGTATTGGTTTAATTTGATTTGATCTGTTCTCAATAATTAGGAGAGAAATTATGTTCTTGACAGTCTGTGGTAGGGTAGCTATTATAATATAGGGTGGTGTTTTGTTTTTTTTTAAATGCAAACTCAATGTAAAAACTAAGTTAAAGGGCCCCAGGTTTTGCATGCAATTTATGTGCATGGATGTTTAGTATATAGTTTTTGTATCATAGCTAATTATATTTGTCCTCAATAATTCTACATTTTTAAAAATGAAGATGAAAAAAGAAAAGACTTTGTAGTATGCAGTTGAATCTCCCCCCGCTCTCTTTGAAGCCTGCAGAACATGGATGAAAGGCAATAAACTGGAGGACACAATTTTGCCTTAGATTAAGAAAAGTTTTAAAACATGAGCTAATTTACATCATTGTCCCTATATAATAACAATAATTTATTCCAAGTTAGTACAAACCTGTTAGTCTTGTGAGGAACTCCAGACAAGGAGAACACCCAGAAAGTGTTAGTTTTATCTTTATTGTGAGGTCACATTAATAGAACCTTGCATATCTGAAAGCACATCCCCCTTTGCCTTTATAGTCCAATAAACTAGTGAAGGTTTGCCTTCTGAGATGTTTGCCCTGGCCCCATTCCTTCTGCAGACTTAGCTGCTGCTTGTCTATGTCAAGTGCAAGTAACCAGGAACCAGGTTAGATCTCAAAAGTACTCAAGTTTATTTCATGCTACCTACATGCGAGAATCTATTCTTTTTAATGGTCAAGGCCAATTGTCAACAGACTTCAAAGGAGGAGGTGGGGCTAGACTTAGGTCTCTTACAGTGCTGTAGAGATGCCAAGTTGATGATCCATTTGACCCTGCCCTCAGGCTTAGCCTGGCCATATCCTAAGTCTGACTGTTGAGGCTTTTCCCACTATCTTCCAGGATCATTCCCACATACCATTACAGAACCCTTAACAGAAGAAGCACATAACTTCCTGAGATTCTTTTCCTCATCAAATTAATATTACAGATAATGAGAGTTTATGTCGGCAAGGTTACTCTGCCATACCTCATAATGCTTCTTTATCTGTGGAAATCATTTATTATACCAGTTATCCCACTGTCTGATTCAATAAACTGTCACTCCCCTGGTATAAATAGGTGTATATAACCAGTTGCCTTTCCAACAGGCTTCAGATTCTTGAGGTGAGGTACCCAAACAAAGGAATCTATTCTCTTTGAAAGCCAGCTCCTGCTGTGTGTTAGCAATCCTGAATGCTTGTCAGAGTCGATAGGTGGGGTATCAATCAATCACAATCAGATAAAAATACAGTGGCATCATTCTGTGGTCATTTTATACACTTGCAGGCAGCTTAGATGAAATAATTTCCTTACAAGCAATAGGCAGTCTTTCAATCATCTCAAGGTAACTTACGATCAACTTTTCAAGAGAAGTTGGTGTTCTGGTTGTATAATTTTTGATGTGTTAGAGAAGCATTAAATGTTTATGCTTGCTTAAAAGGGAGGAGGGAGAAAATGAAGTCTCTAATCTAATACTTGTACATAAAATCTACCTGTGTATTATTTCAATAGGGATACAATAGATGATGTTGTCCTTGCTACTAGCCAAAAAGAATTGCTTCTTAAATGATGAAAATATAAGTATGACAAATTAAAATAGCAAAATTACATCCACACCAGAATTAGCATAAAAAAAAATCAATATCGTTTAACTGATTCTTTAAAAATGGCTCCTGATTAATTCCCAGCATTTACAGTTAAGAAAGACATTTCTACTTGGCAGTCACCTTTAATTCTGCATCAAATGAAGCAGAAGCTTGATAGAACTTATTTTGCTCCAAATTCAGTACAAACTCTTGTGCTAACACTGAGATAAGAGAGCAAATACCTATAAAGCAATTTAATATTCTACGACTAGCTCTCAATATAGTTTTCAGATGAGAAAATTTCTTTTACCATTATGTATGCTGCACTAAACATCTAAAATGTCACTTATGTCCTAACAAGTCAGTTGTGCACAACTGCTATAGTTTTGTCTCTTCGCAGACATCAGTTCAAGCCTGTCAGATCCCTTCCTGGGATCTCCACCTCTGTATCTCATCTACTACTAGACTTGCCATATGCCAAATAATTATTAAATTTTTTAGCTTTCATTTTCCACCTAGTGAAACTCACTCTCTGGCAGATAATTAGCTGCTGCCACTTGGTTTTTAATGGAGAGATGATTCTCCACAACCCACATCTAAAACACACCAACAACAGCCAAGCCTCCTATAACCAGCCCCAATCCATTGCGTTCACAACCTCTGGTGATCACAAAAAAAGAAGTGCAAGATCTATTACACAGACAAAAGCCAGGAAAAGCACCAGGGCCAGTCAAGGTAACTCCTTCTTGCTTAAAAGTCTGTGCTGACCAATTGGCCCCCATATTCACCCAAATCTTCAATAGATCACTAGAGATGTGCTATGTTCCTTCCTGCTTCAAACACTCTACCATCATCCCAGTGCCAAAGAAGCCCTCCATCAAGGAACTGAATGACTACAGACCAGTTGCTCTAACATCGGTAGTTATGAAAATCTTTGAAAGACTTGTGCTGTCCCACCTGAAAACCATCACAGATCCATTGTTAGATCCCATGCAGTTTGCATACCGAGCAAATAGATCGACAGATGATGTTGTTAACATGGCTCTGCATTACCTCCTACAACACCTTGAATCTCTCAATACCTATGCAAGGGTCCTCTTTGTAGACTTCAGTTCAGCATTCAATACCATCATTCCAGACACTCTTCTAACTAAATTAAACCAACTGAACACACTTGTAAGTGGATCATAAGCTTTCTAACAGACAGGAAGCAGCAGGTGAAGCTAGGCAGAATCACATTCAATACCTGTACAATCAGCACAGGGGCTCCCCAAGGCTATGTGCTTTCTCCTCTTCTCCCTATATACCAATGACTGCATCTCAATCCATCTGTTTGCTGATGACACAACAGTGATTGGTCTCATTCAAGACAACGATGAATCCACATATAGACAGGAGGTTATACAACTTGCCCAGTGGTGTAACTGGAACAATCTGGAACTGAACACACTAAACACACTGAACACACTGAACACACTGTAGAAATGGTGGTAAATTTTAGAAGAAACCCTCCTATACTACCACCTCTTACAATACTAGACAACACCGTATCAACAGTAGAGACCTTCAAATTTCTAGATTCTATTATATCACATGACCTAAAATGGACACCTAACATCCAAAACATCATCAAAAAAGCACAACAAAGAATGTTCTTTCTGCGCCAACTCAGGGAGCTCAAACTGCCCAAGGAGCTGCTGATCCAGTTCTACAGAGGAATGATTGAATCTGTCAGCTGCACCTCTATAACTGTCTGGTTTGGTTCTGCAACCCAACAGGACAGACACAGACTTCATAGAGTAATTAGGACTGCAGAAAAAACAATTACTACCCACCTGCCTTCAATCGAATTCTTTATTTTCATTGTATACCATCTTTAGTCACAAATTTTAAGTTGGGCAGTCTTGCAAATCCTGGAAATACACACACACACACCGACCTATCTGCATACCTTTCAATGAAAATCATACAGTATCCAAGCAGCATGTATCCTTGATGTAATTTGTAGAAATGTAAGGTTTAAAAAAGTAATAAAAAATGGTAAGCTGGAAAGAGAATAACTTTTAGAATTTGTTTCATTCTATTATAAATGAGTTCCCAAAATTGCTTTACAAAATTGCTTTAAACAAAAGAATTATTCAACCTGATTGTTACATTTCCAACAGATTTTGGAAAATGAATTACTAGTTGAGCAATCAATACTGAAGTAAAATATCATCAATAAAGCATTATGTATGAGTTTTCTCTAAGCATGATATCCATTTTAAACATCATGTTTTCTTCTATTGTTGCTTATATTTAATGTTTCTTCCAACTGGTGCATATCAATGGTTCTATTCAAATGCTACATCCATTTAACCCTTAGTCTTTAACTTGTTTCATTTCTGAGTTATACTTCTCCAACAATTTACAAATAAAGCCCAACAATATTTCGAAGTTGAGTTATCATATCATCAAAATGTATTTATGCTCAAGACCAAACTTAAGAAGACCACCAATTGCAAAAACTATAAAAAGGTAAAGGTTTCCCCTGTCCAGTCATTTACGACTCTAAAGGCTGGTGCTCATGTCCATTTCTTAGCCAAGGGAGTCAGTGTCATCCAAAGACATTTCTGTGGTCATGTGGCCAGCAGGACTATAAGCCAAGGCTCACAGAATTCTGTTATCTTTGTTAGGAATAACAAGGTTACCTAACGTAGTTTGGGTAAAATAATATATATAAATATCTGATAGTGAATTTAAGTGTGTGTCACTTTAAACTGCAAAGCATGTAATTTTGGGTGCGGTTTTTAAACCGCCATAAGAGAGAGCAAGAGAACGTACTAGCTTACTGTATTGCTGGATTGCTGGTGATGATTGATTGATGGTTTGTTAACTGCGTGTTCCCTGCTGCTGAAGGAAGAAAGGAGGTTTGACTTCTTTATATCTCTACTATGAAGAGATATATTACTGGACTGATATTTGTAAGTTTACTGACCTCTTTTTCGACACTGGACTTTGCAACTGAATAATCCCTGGACGGACTGAACTAGTGAATGATATATGGACTGTTTGACTATGCTAAAAATCTTACTGGAATAAACTATTTAACTAGCACAGTGTATCTGTTTTACTGAGTGTAAGCTACAAAAACGTTTATCTCACATATTTTCCTGCCTGCCTGACTGCCGTGCAGATTCTGCTAGGGTGTATCCCTAACAATCTTCTCACCAATGTAGTACCTATTTATCTACTCACATTTGCATGCTTTCAACTGCTGTGGAAGCAGGAGCTGGAATAGGAATGGGAGCTCACCTCACTGCATAGTGCAAGGGCCTTGAACGTGAGCTATCAGGGCTTGAGTGACAAGCTCACCACTGACCAAATTTCTTTGTATTTTTACCTTTATGAAAATTTATGTATAATAATGAATTATGTATAATAGATAAATCTGGGTTATATCTTTACTTAATGTTCAGCCCATACTTTAAAGATGCTGTTTCTAAATGAGTGATATCTTATAAATTGTCTGTTTATATCAAGCATAGTAAATAATTTAATTTGTACTTCACCATAATAAGGTTTCCAATTGAACAATGGATCACTGCTTTCTTTTCCTATTTTATATCTTTCAGAGATGAAGTGAGTGAAACACTTATTCTGTTTAATTTAGCAAAATATTTCATCTTTTATAATTTTATAAAGGCTATTGAAAGATGACATGTTAAGGACCATGAAGACAGTTGATTTCAATATTCCTCAAGAGTGTTCCTCAGTGTAAATTGAATCGCTTTACTTAGAAGCCAGATGGCCTGTTGCTTCTGAATATTTAATAGATTGTCCTAAGTTGTAGGAATTTTCATTACCTACCCAGTGAAAAAATATTTGCAGCTGAATTTATAATAGGGCTAAAAAAAAACTCCGAGTGGCTTAGAGTTTGATAGTGTTTTAGAACAGGGGTGGAAATTCTACTTAAAATATCTGCAAAAAAACATTGCTATGAAGATTAAACTGAATCTGAATGTATGGGATCAGAAGTGCCATTAACAACTTGCTTAATTTTCTCCTTGACTGAATTATGCAAAAATCACCGAGAGTATATATTATGAATAAAAAGCAAACTGATCAAGAAAAAAAATGCTATCTCCAAAGAGTCTCCCCCTCCCTCAAAAAAAGAAAAGACAACTTCACATTCTTGTGACTTAGTGTTATTCATAAAAAATTACAGAACAATATTACAGAACAAGACTTTAGGTCAGGTGTGTTAATGAAATGTGAATGAGAAGAAACAGCTTCCCAAAGAAACAAGAATGATTCCAAAATGATGACGGGTCTGACAGAAATATATGTCAGAGAACTTGCAGAAAGATATCGTCATGAATGTGTCATACTTTTTCCCTCCCCTGCTCACCCCACATAGATGCTGATGCCTGAAAACTCAATATGAAAGACCCCTTCTGTGTAGAGAAAATAACTTCAGAGAACAGAATGTGATATATCACGCTCTACGTGCAGCAAAAACAAAAACCAGAAATGAATTTTAAAAAGGAAAAAATATGAAGTGTTTGTCTGTAAAGAGGTTAATGAAAATATTGGTTGGAAATTAGTTTGTCCATAAAATCAGTCTGGAGCTAAAATCCTGGTGGTAGAAAATGAGGGAAATGGCTCTAGGTGTAAAATGCATTAGTTGTTGGGTGACAGTATCATTCTAATCACGCACGCATTTTTGAAGTTAATAGCAGTGAACTAGCATAGAAAGGCAGTGTAAAATATAGAGTCCATTTATTTAACATTATTTGTAGCCCGCTCAAATCCTGATGGTCTCTCAGTGAAAAACAAAAAAAGCATAAAACATTAGAAAAATAAAATACCATAGAGTTAAGACAGCAGCTTAATCGAGCTGCCAATGCACCTACAATTAATTAGGGCAGAATGTATGGTGAAATAATACAATTTTACTTGTTGAATACAAAAATGGTTGGGACCATTTATGCCTATGAAAAGCCATTACAGAATAGTGTTGTTTAATAACCAAGAGAAATAAAGAAGGTTGTTTAAAAGTTTTTGAGCTTCTTCAACTAGCTTTGTCACTGGAAAAGACTGTGACTAGAATAGAGCTCAAAATTACAAACATGCTATATAAGCTTGTATCTGAGATATTTTCTGCATCATTTAACTCTCCTTCACAGGAGGAAAACATATCAGGTTTCCTTTCTATTAACTGCTAGTCTTATAGACATCATTTTGTAATGTTAGCTTAATAACATGTAATACTAGTTTCAATCTCAGTGCTAGATTCCATCTGATTCTTCAGTAACCTTGAGAGAACAGACAATCCAATACAAACACTTTCGTTGTAAAATCTCTGTCATCAGCAAACTGATGTGATAACATGAAACTTCTTTTGCTATCCAACTAATTAAAATCAGAATTTATGTGTGTGTGTGTGTGGAGGAGGAAGGAAATTAAGATTAAGATTAAAATGTCATGGGTCCTAAAAGCAAGACCAATAGGTAAGACAAACTGAGGTATGACAAGAGGTTTCCTGAGAAATCAAGTGTGTGTGTGTGTGTGTGTGTATTCCATTTTTCTATGAATTTCCCTCCAGATTTATACAATTGTTTTAATATCAACTAATATTACAGAAAGATATTGATCCATTAGTGAAGTTCTCTTTTTCTTGTTTTAATTTACAGCCTTTCTTCAGTCGATAGTATGTGCTTATTTCATTTCAATTTTGTCACTTTTTTAATGATTGCCAATTGCATGAGCTCATGCAGTATGCGTGTTGATTAAAACATGCAAAAGAGATTTCTGGCCGCAGTTGCACAATTACATCAACTTTTAAATAGTCTGGTTTGACCAATATGTAATCTATGATGACCTGCAAGGATAAATTATAATAAAAGACATTTTGTACCAGATCTTATAAGAAAGTTTTACAATTTAAATTGCAAGACAGTGGAAGAAAAGGCAGAGGAAAGTAGTAAGGGGAGCATCTCCTGACTATCAACAGAAATATATGGGAAAAAATATCATCTCCTGACTATCAACAGAAATACATGGGAAAAAAAATAATTAGTAGAAGAGTACAAGATATTCTGGAAAAAAAATCAAACTGTTAAATTAAAACAGAATAAACAGTATAAATAAACTTGAGACATTGGAAGAAACATAACTAATAAGAATGGATGAATCCATTACATTTCTTACCATTACCAACACAATATTTATGCATAATTGCATTTACACATCTTCCAGTGTATATAGATTTTTATGGATTGTCTCTCTATAACATGCTATTCTGAATCAGTTGTAATGACTTCTCCATTTGATCTACAAAAATAAGACATGGATGAACTGGTTGGGGGAGGGCAGAGCTAGATCATTCTCCATGGGAAGGAGAATGTAATTGTTTTCTCTAGGTCTTATAGAAAATCATGTCCTCTTCCTCCAGATAGTACTATTGAAGAGGTCATTGTGGCAAATAGCATCATCAAGTTCCAGCAAGAACTCTTGGAGGTAATCGTGCAAGAGAAAAGCATCCAATCCTTCCCTCATATACAGTTGTCCCCTCAAAGTTGTATTTAAAAAGAAAAAGAAAGTAGGTGATCTCATGATAAGCATATAACCAATTCTGAGTCTAAAGTGTTGTCTTTAATTACCTTTGTAGTTAAAGATTTGAAAAATGGAAACTATTTTTTTTCAGACGTAAAGAAAAGTCATAATGTAAATGAATATTTAAAAGTTGTTAGGTTACTTATCTTCAAACCTCATTATGTTTTTCTTCCTAGTATCACTCTTTGAAAAACCAGGATGGTGACTTTCCTGTGTTTATTTTATAAAGAACAAGAGAGTTTTATTATTTAAATCAGTAGTTTCAAATACATGTTTAACCTTGCTGGGGTCTCACATAGAAATGAAGCCAGTATCCTGCTGCTATTCAATTCAATATATGATGGTGATTTCACACTTGACTACCATTTTGGACCTTTTTCTAAATTGCTTTTCCTATGTTTTGACACCAGGAAGAAAAGAAGCATGGTTCAGAAATTAGATATGATTGAAGCATAAAAACATAATAATAACCTTAACTAATAAGAGAGAAGGGTTATAATATGTATCTTGCAGTTAACATAGCTTGTTCATCTCAATCTTCAACTCTGTCTGAGGAATGTTTGATTGAGCTTTGCAAAAAAAAAAAAAATCCTGAAATTTAATGGGTTATTTATTTCAGCACACAGAGCTTCTAATGTTAGAAATGGCTTCCAATCAAAATAAATAATAAAAATTAGGAACAATAATTCAGAAAAAAAATTATTTGCAGCAGACATAAC
Organism: Emydocephalus ijimae; assembly: GCA_004319985.1. Taxonomy (NCBI): domain Eukaryota; kingdom Metazoa; phylum Chordata; class Lepidosauria; order Squamata; family Elapidae; genus Emydocephalus; species Emydocephalus ijimae. Next base: position 39,953 of record BHEV01034906.1, on the reverse strand, counting down.
TCAGACAAAATTATTATTCAGGAGGTCAAAAAAAGCAGGCATTCATTCTGCTTTAAAATCTGCTGTATCTGAGCTATCTTCAACCTGATAACTTCCAGTTTCAGAATACTTGCAACAAAAAAAATATTTGCCAAAGTATCACACCTTTTAGAGCAGGGGTGTCAAACTCACATTGTCACGGCAGCATCATATGACAAATTGTGGCTTTTTCCCCTTTGCTAAATCAGATGTGGGCATGGCCAGTGCGTGACACATTGAGCCCATAGGCAGGAGTTTGACACCCCCATTTTAGAGCATGGTTTGGGTTTGTGGAGAAAGAATTATTTTATGGGAAATAGCCATAAATGGTATGAAGCAAGTTAGAAGCCATCAAGCTTGGGAAGGCTCCTGTAACAAACAGCAGATGACCTTCTCCTTTACTATTATATTATTTCCAAGCTTCTACTTCACCATGGGAAAAGAGTAACATAGTGAAGATAGGAAATATAATCTCTGCTGGTTCCTCCCAGCATTGGCCAATTCCCAATAATTCCTGTAGGAAGGCAGAAAGTATCTGTGGTAGTTGCTCCTTGCAGAATTGTTCCCACTTGCTCACTTCTATGAATTTTCAGTCAGGAAACTGTTTGTGTTGGGTCACACTAGATAGGTGACTTGTTGTGTACAATCAAGGAGCATTTATACAAGGTTACAGCATTTGCACAGTGCCACCAGGCTAGCCTTCAGCCCCTTTGCAGAGTTTTGCATTTTAGCATGAGTGTTTTGCTGTGCTCTGCCATCCCATTTAGTGCTCCCTACAGGAGGCACATCCCCCAGCAGAGATGGGGTGAAGCCAGAATTACTCTTCATAATAATCTTCTGTCCTGCTGCCTGGCAGAAAAGCTACGAATTCTCTTTGTAGCATTTCCTCTGGAGCATGAGCTGAGTCAGTAGACAAGTGGATCAGCTTTTCAAGACTTAAGAAAGCCCCAGGTATTCTTGGGTCATGTGAACATGGCACTCATGTAGCTCTTTTCACATAAGAAGCAAATATATTTTATTGAACGTGTTAAGTCCTGAGCATGGGTGCAAGGAATGGAGACGAGACATTGAACTGTGACTTCAACTCTTTATTGTAAAATAAGAACAGAGCCNAACCAATGAATTGAGTTTACAGCTTTTACAAGCGTCCAATCAGAGGGGCCCATTAACAGCCAATCAGACTGGCCAGAAACGACCAATCACGACTCACTATTCGCGGGCCAATGAGAACTGCAGGATTACAAGCCTGCTGCAAAGTAAAGCTGTTTAGGGTTGTATCGCTGCGTTGANGGATCCGTTTCCATCGCAGTGCTGTCACGCAGCGAGGCCACTCCCTGGCTCGGTTCTCCTTCTGACGGTGAGTATCCCCTGGTTGGTTGTGTAGACTGTTGGGTTTCGATTGTTATTTCTTCTTCGGCCTCCTCAATGTTCCTTCCCCCCCCCCAGCTAGAGATTCCGGGGCTGAGATAGGACCAGGTGCTAATCTGGAACGGAGTTGGTCTATGTGGCACTTCCACATCTTACCATCTGCGGTTTGTAGGCGATAGGATTGGGGTCCCGTAAATTGTGTTATGGTGGCGGGGACCCACAATGGGTCGCCTGAGAAGTTTTTCGCAAACACGAGGTCACCTTCCTGGAATGCCCGACACTTGCTGGTGGATCCTGGGGATTGTTCAGGCATGTAGTTTGGGTGGAGGCGATCGAGATGCGAGCGAAGTTTCCGGACCATCAGGAGTTCAGCTGTTTGTGGTACTGTTTGGGGTTATGTGCTGGAGGAGAAGCATCCAGTTTATTTTGTCGTCAATGTCGCCATGGTCCATTTTGTGCAAAGTCTTTTTTACAAATTGAACCATTCGCTCAGCCCAACCATTGGCCGCAGGGTGCGCTGGCGATGTTAAGGCATGGCGGATGCCCTGATCTGCCAGGTACTGTTTGAATGGCAGGGCAGTGAATTGGGGGCCATTATCGGAGACCAGGACATCCGGCAATCCGTGGGTAGTGAATAGCTTATTCAGCTTTTTTGTGACCGCCTCTGTGGTGGTGCTTTTCATCTTGTGGACTTCGAGCCAGTTTGAATAGGCATCCACTGTTAGGAGGAAAGTGTGTCCTCTTGTGGGTCCCACAAAATTGATGTGGATACGGGACCAAGGACCTCGAGGCGTTTCCCACTGAGTTGGGGGTGTTTTTGGATGAGCAGAGCGAGTCTCCTGGCATTTGCTGCACGTCGCCACCCAGGTCTCTATCTGCTTGTCTAAACC